>JAIFZK010000023.1:14800000-14917500 GCA_027481765.1 Tenualosa thibaudeaui | reverse complement strand
TATGATCACAGGCACACATGCCGTTTTGGTTTTTATTGTTTATGTTATGTGTTTGTGTGTGTGTGTGTGCGCGTGTATTTTATATAGAAGTTGTTTTCTTCTTATCTTCTTTTTTCTCCCTAGAGCAGCGCTGTTTTGATGACCAAACTTGTAAGATGAGGTTACCTCAGGCTAAATGACGGTGTTAAAAGTGTCCTCAGTCTTATAAAATAGAGGTGAAGGCAAAAGGAAATGATTGCGCGTTTTATGTTAGATGTTGAGGAAATCTAGCGAGTGCGCTGGAAAATGGCACATTGTGTTTCTGCTTGCTGTTGAGTGACCCAGGTAGCTGAGAAAATGACACTCAGGCATCTGTAGATACCAGTAACATTACACACAAAAACACCCCAAGATTGTTGTGACAGGCACAGAAATGTTGGAAATGAGGACCGATATTCTCATGAATAAACACACAAAGACTAGCAACCGTGAAAGAGAGAGAGAGAAAGAGAGATCCTAAAGGGGTACAGGGCTGATAGAAGCCTGTGAATCACTGGACGAAGGTATTGTGTCTGTGCACACAGAGAAAGGACAATCTTTTGTGCGATCCTTATCTTAATTCACCGGGCTCTCAACACCAGTTTCGCCTTCTATTGACATTCAAAACAAGGCAGCCCCCCACATCCCATCTACCACCCTGCTCCCCCCCAGCACTTACACACACACACATACCCCACACACACACACATATAGTTTAACCCTAAAAACTTCACTTTTATTAGGTCCCCTGAACATTATCATGGTGCCGTTTGCAGCTCATTCCCTGTGTGTGCGCACGAGTGTGTATTTGTGTGTGTGTCTGTGTGTGCGTGTGCATGTGGGTGTGTGTATATACAGCTCTGATGTGACAGGCTGCAGTTGGAATGCTAATTGCAGAGCTGCCTGCTGATTAGAGTGGTTGTTGCATAGGAACCAAAGGGGTCAGTTAGAACCTTCCAGAGTGCTTCTACCCATTAAGAAAATCTTGTGGTGTAACACACTGATATCATTGCCCCCGGGCCCTCTGGTGGATTCTTCCTTCCATTGTATATTTATTTATATATATTTTTTCTCAACTCTTTCCAGGAGCTGGTCACACTGGAGTTGTTAAGCTAGCATGACGAATAATGTCGAAGCAGGCGACAGGCAAATATGCAGGGATAGTGAGTGAGAGAAGGAATCTACATGCAAACTGCCCCTTTAAATGATGCGCATGTCTGTCCTGCTCCAGCTCTTGCTGTGCGAATATTTATTGTTTTTATGAATTCATAGTGGCTTTTCTCCTCCTGAGCTCCAGTACCTTCCCGACCACTTGCAGAGTCTGCACTCATTAAAGACGAGTTTACTCCTTGTTTGCAGATTTGGACAAAAAAAGAACATCTGTTTTTTTTTTTTTAATAAAAAAAACAAGCACTGGCAAACTAATACAATAATTAGTGTCCTGAAGAGAGAGAGCTGCTCTGTTTTCTGCCACCGTGGGTCTGTTTCTCCCTTTTTTTTTTACCTCTCACTCCACTCGTTTTTCTCTCCTTTTTTACCTCTCATTCTACCCGTTTTTCTCTTTCTTTCTTTTTTTTTTTTTTGCTTTTAGCTTTTCCCCCCTCTCCACTCTTGCTTTAAAACAGTCTCTTGCCCAGGACGTCGTTTCATATGGATATAAATATATGCAGTGTAAATATATACATTTCACATGCATGGCCAAACGTACCCTTATTTTGTACGGCAATATAAGCTCTTGGTGCACAATGTACTGGATATTCCTGTAAGAAGTTATCAAAAGGTATTAAAAATATCATTGACATGAGAATCGGTACCCTTGATTAAGAAATTAGGTCCTCTCTTCTGTTGGGTGTTCTGTAAGATGCACAGTGGTGCCTGGTTGTGTATGTGTGTGTGTGTGTGTGTGTGTGTGTGTGTGTATGTACGCCTGTATGCATATTTGGGCTGCACTGTGTTATTGAATGTATGTAATATGTAATTGAATGTATGTAGCATGGTTATTTAAGTTGGGTGTGTATCTGTGGTATTTGTGTGTGTTTGTGTGTATGTGTGTGTCTGTAGCGGGGGTGGGTTGGAGTGTTAGGCCATGTTTAGAGATGAAAACATCACTGGTGCTACAGGCTCCTGTGTTTTGCTCAAACTACATTCACCCACAGTGGTGGTCAGAACTCCCTACATGCACCTCCCCTCCCCTGCCGTCTTCTCCCCTACCTCTGGCTGTTTCTAGTGTGTGGTGGATCTTTCCGGAAACTCCAGCTCCATCCCCAACTGCTCTTCCTTCCCCTCAGTGAACGGACATAGCGATCACCAGGAAGCGTAAACAAATAGGCCTCTTTACAAACTGGACCCTTTCATCCCACGCTCTCACACACCCCTGTTTGATCTTCTGCGACACTGTCCGAGGCATTGCGACAGTCACCCGCGCACACCTCGCACACACACACATCCACACACGCGCGCACACACACACACACACACACACACACGTGAAGGCACATATGGACACACATACACACGCGTACACACGCATGTGCAAGAATTTTTTTGAGATCCACGCACCTACACCCTGAGGTCATGTACAGCCTATGGTTGTGGTCTGAAACCTAAAAGTCCTCCGCCTCTCCAGAAGCTAGAAGCCCATGAAAGCAGAGAAGACTAATTGACATTTTCAGGGTGTTGCTAATTCTGTAGGCTCACATGGCATGAACGTGATCTGAGTTTTAACATAGCAGGGCAGAATATGTTCGTAAAATGTACTTCTGAAAATGACTTGAAGGCTTTTGGCTTTGTAATAGATGTAGGGTATAATAAGCTCATTTACATTTCTTTTAACACTTTGTCCACATTTATTTGAAATAGTTAAGGGCAGTGGCTTAGTGATACATAGTATAAACAAAATATGATTTCAAGCGTTTTTTTTTCCCATAAAAGTAATTTATTTTAATGCACGTTCTATACTGTTGTAGATAGTTAGGTATGTAGATTGTGATTATAGAATGAAACACAATTGTCCTGCATTGAAATGACTAAAGCTGCTTTTCTGAGGACCACACCAGTGCCTCTAGGTGGCACTATTTATCTTTTAGAGGTCCCTTCAGCAGAGGGGATTTATTAAAAATAATTAGTGATCTATATGCTTGTCTGTCTCTATCTGTGTCTTTGCATGTTGCTAACACACCATTCTCATGCAATGCTCAGAATAGTCATTCCCCTGTCTGTTGCATGGAGTGCTAGGTGATTTTATCTGGCCCATGTGTCATCATTGAGAGCACACAGAAGTACTTCAAAAGAGCATGTATAGGCATGTGTGTAATGTTTGTGTGTGTGTGTGAGTGTGTGTTTGTATGTGTATATGTGATCCTCAGGTGAGTTCAGAAGGTGCCATAGTGGTCTAGGTCGACGGCTTGCTCCTCAGCCCTGGTGCTCCCTGGGAGCAGGATTGTGTTTCGGAGGCTGAATTAGCACAGAACAAATGCAACAAAGGCCTGGCAAAGTGATTGATAATGATGGGAAACTGGAGCCGCGGGTTAGTGGTGCGTGGCGGTGTGCCGCACTGAGGAGCAGCAGCAGCACCACCAGCGCTCAGCCCTGTTTGTTTGGCTTCGCTTTGTTTTGAAAGTACTTGAGCTTCACCAATGCCCCCGAGCCTCTCGGCCATTTCTCAACCGGAAAGAACAGCACTGTTTTTTTACAATGTCAACATTTGTGTGTGTGTGTGTGTGTGTGTGTGTGTGTGTGAGTGTGTGTGAAGAGACAAATAAGCAAAATAATGTATGTGACTAAGCAGACAGAACATCTGTGCAACAGTTTGTTTTAAATACATTTTCAGAACAACAATGCGTGCACTGTGGCAGTGTGTTCTTTAACACTCATTGTTTAAAGTGGGTTGTGTCGGCATCTCCTGTCACCTTCTCACAACTCCTGAGCCTTCCTCTCATTTGCCTTCATGTTGAAGCTTCAAGCCCAGTAATAATGAAGATCGTTAGACCACTAGCACATCAAAGGAAATTCAAACCAAATGTGGAATTCGTTGGAGGCTGATTGTAGGCATACCCAGAATCATTATGGACCTTCGGTCCCTGCATCTATGGAGCTGATTGTATTTTATTTATGAATTACAGGAAGAAAATGTAGCAAAAAAAAGATGTACTAAAATTCTACGTCTAATGTAACATGCTAATGGATGTTGTTACATTACGAAATGAAAGCTCTGCACAACTTTAGATAATGGACATTCACACACAGATTCAAGTTTTTTTTTTTTTTGAAAGGGGACGAGGTCAAATCAAAAGGCGTTTTCTTTTTCCTTGACATTTTTATTGAATGGGTTTTCCTGTCCTATCATACCCTATGCAGTGTTTAAGGCTGCGTTCCAGAGACACTTATGAGGCCTACGGGGGGCTTTAGAGGCTGAGGGGGTTCATTAGACCCACACTGCCTGGACTTCCTCTGTGCGAAAAACTAGCCCTGACACTATGCCATCCGTCTCAGGCTTTGACCAGTGACAGATTGACACCACAAATCACACAGGAACAAAGAGAGAGAGAGAGAATAAAAAAAGCTTAAATACTCTGAGGATTATGCAGCGAAACAGTATTATATTTATTCCAACAAACTCTTTGTGTGTGTGTGTGTGTGTGTTTGCTATGTGTGAGAAGAAATTAGGAATGGTGATCTGTCTCCATCCCCGCTTGTCTACCCTCTCCCTCCTGTCCTGTCCCTATGGAAAGATGAGCTGAATTTGAGAGTGTGAGATAAGTGCTCTCTTTATTGACTGAAAGCACTGCTTTAAAAGTGTGTGTGTTTGTGTGACTGTGTGCATGCGTGTGTGTGTGTGTGTGTGTGTGTGTGTGTGTGTTTGGGGTGGTGGGGGTTGTATGGGAGAACAATTCCCACTGTTAAATGCCTGACACTATAACTCAGGGTACTCCTGTGTTGTAGAACATGAAGAGGCTCTCTTTGTTGCATTTGTGTGTGTGTGTGCGCGTGCACGGGGCCAAGCCATCTGTAGGGCAGCTCTTACTGGGTATCACTGCACCTCCTAAAGCCGTGGTCAAAGACTTTGTTGGACGGGTGGAGAAGGGAGGCTAAGGGGGTTTGGTGCCTGCTAGGTTGCAGCCGGTACAGTAATACTCATTGATTTAGCCCACAGTTGCCATCTTAGGGCGTCTCTCTCAGCCCCGCTTCGCCTGCTTGTGATGTAAATATTATCTTACGGCTCCCTCCCTGTTAAGCCTCCCACACATCAGTAAGCACCTTTGTGTTGGGGATTAGCATCCAGCCGAGGGGACCGGTCTGGGGATGGGAGGGGAGGGAGGCTGGATCGCGCCAGGGCTTCCCTACGAGGCAGCCAGCCAGCGACGGCCGACCGACCAACCGACCGGCTGGAGACACGCCGCGCCGTGCCGCGCCTTTCACATACTCGGCTCCTGTCTGACTTTAATGACCCACCGCCGCCACTGCCCGGATCTCTCTGGAAACGATGTCGCCAGCGCAACCCTGCCAAACCAGTACAGGCCTTTTTTCGTTTTTTTTTGTTTTTTTTTCATTCACAGTAATAATGTCTTATTTTGGTAAAAGTGCTTTCCTTAAATAATATAACATGCTCAGCGATGTGAATGAATATAAGCCTCTTTTTATGAAATATTTTAGAAAAACCTTTTACTGTCCCTAATTGTAGAAAGAAAACAAGCAGAAATGTGTCAGCAGTCTGTGATAAAAGGCAGTTATCTCGAGGTGTTTTGTTGTGCTAACCCTAACTCACTAGAAAGGTCAAATTACTGGTTGTGTGGTGTGTCTCCGCCACACTGGAGAATAGGTGTTATCTCCTCCAGCTCCGTCTGATATCTGATCCTGTCTTTAGCGCTATCATGGCCACTGCGGTTTAAGCTGTCCTGTCCTGCAGGAAGACATTCAGCCGAGGTCTCCACCCCCATTTACCTCTTTTGTTGCTTTTAACGGCTCTGGACCATGGAGAGCGACAGGAGACAGAATTGATTTTTGGCATGTTACAAATAACACTTGATACCCACATTCAGGTGCCTTGACAACTCTTACACCCCACCCCACCCCCCACCAAAGAGATGTTCATTGTCATTGTGTTTGAGAGAAGCCGTCACAGCCTTTTCAGAAGCTCTTCTCTTTTCACATCCTCCGTCTTCTACTCTATAGTTTGCTTGCATTCATGGGTACAGTCAGTTTTCAACTGTAAAGCTCAGCATTCCGTTGTGATTTGTGTTCCAGAAGGGGCAAGATTCTTATTGTTATTCTGTATTCTTGTCAGAGGGGATGCATATAGGTTGTGTCTTACTGGAATCATGGCCTGTGTTTGGTTTTAGCTCAGGCGCTAGCACCATGCTACAGTATAGGTGCTTCTGTCAATCTTGCAGCAGCCGTAGATGTAAAGGTATTTTGAGCTCTTCAGTGGGACAAGATATTAGCCACAGGGTCAAAGGTGACAAAGAAAAGGCTTTGTTCACACAAGCAACAATGGGGGAAAGTGTTTCTAAGGAATGTATTGCAAATGGTTTTCCATGGGAGTGAAAGCTATTCTCTTGTGCTTCGTTGTAGATCAATCGCGCTCCGAGCTTCAGCACCGATCAGAGGATTGATTATGATGTGAAGAAGGGGGCCCTACTCAATGCCCTGAAACTGCTCAACATCAGGTAGGCTCAGAAACTGCCGCAGCGCAGCGCAGCACGGCGTAGCGTAGCGTTGTGTTGTGTTGCCCTCGGTTTAATTCTTCTGGAATCATCAGACGCCGTCTCCCGAGCCCCATTACAGGGAGGACTGCAGAATTAAACAAAAAAGCACACATTCAGCCCTGATATGGCCAAGGGTGTTTAATGTTTCACGTGCTATTGATTCACTCATTTCACAACAGAAACTTTGAAATCTTTTTGATGTTTGTAGATCTTCTATCTGTTATTGAGTGCAGAGAGACACAGAAATGTAGGGAACATTTGGAAGTGTTTTTTTTTCTCTTTTTTCCACTGTCACTGTACAAAGCTGTGTGCTTTAACTTTGCGAGCTAGTTGAAGTCAGTAAATTGACTTTTTAACATGCTGTAACCTCCATGCAGGAAAATTCATGATGGCAAGACTGGTTCATTTAATGGCTCCCTCTCTGTTTGCCGCATAAAATAGGGTGGAGTTTAGGCTGAATCGCTAGTGTGCTTTATTGCTACTGGTTAAAGTGGAATCTACGTCACTGTTTCCTGTCACCTGTAAGACAGCACGTCGTAACACAGCTGGGCCACGTCACAAAGGAGATTACGTAGTTAGTGCTCATTGGAGACATTGACTATACCAGACAGTGCATTTTAGAAGTATAGGTACAAGTGTATTACAAGAGTATTAACACGTATGTCACAGAAGAGCGCACGTAACATATCTGTTACAAGCATGTTATAGCTTGTGGACATTTGAATGAATTCAATTAAGTGAAGATAATTGACCACATATCACCACTCATACTGAAAACAGCAAGAATAAGACTAAGATGTTCTTTAAGAGAATTGAAAATGCTTTGATTTTATATGTTATATTTAAGTATTCCATTATTACAACAAGCCACAGTCTTATCTCTGATATAAACAAAGATAAACAGTGCAATTTGTAATGGCTGATGATGTAATGAAGATTTAGTACATTTATATTTTTTTTATATTGATTCAAAATAATTTTGAGGCCCTTTACCTAAATCTTTAAGTTAGCCTTTATTTTTCCTTCGTCTTGCTGTGACTCCAGTAACATGGCCATGGTATGGTGTGCTGTGGCCATACAGAGGTGCAGTGTGCTGGTCTGGTGTACCTGTGGTACAGTATTGAAGGGGAAACCACTGCATGTCACATCACTCCAGCACAACCTGTGTGTAGTGTCAGGTTGTCAGTTGTACTTGACGGAATGAATTCTGTCTTGTGGCAGGGAAAAAGTGTGCTGAATTACATCTCAGTGAAAGGAAAGTATTTCTGCCTTTGCCCAGTCAAGATTCTCTAGTGAATAGGGTGGACACCTCCTTTAAGATCAATAGCCCAGTGTTTGGTGAGGTCTAAGCACAGTAAGAGTTTTGAGGGAAAAAATACCTAAAGATAAAAAAAAAAAAGATGTGGACACAGGAGTGCTCCCCAGAAATCCAGGACATTTCCTAGGCTTTGCCACTACGGTGCAGCTGCACATTTAAAGGGTCAGTGGGCTTTCTTTCTTTTTTCCTCTCTCTCTCTCTCTCTCTCTCCTTCTCACACTCCACCTCTTCATAGATGAATTCTGTCAAAACCAAAACAAAACAAAATAAAATGTTTCTCACTTGCCTGTGTTTGCATGTCTGTGTGTGTGTGTGTCCATGCGTATGTGTGTGTGTGCGTGTGTGTGTGCCGTGGCAATCAGGGCGAGTGATAAGAAGCGTAACCTGGCCCAGCAGAAGGCAGAAGCCCAGCGCCGGCTCTACGGCCATGGGTCCATGAAGCGTCTCTCGGCTGGATCCTCCGAGCGTGAGCGTCAGAGACACACCCTGGAGCGCAGGAAAGAGGAACTGGTACGCTTCACAGATGACCAGCTGAGTGGACATTGCTTTTTTCTCCCTTCCTTTCTTTCACGGGCAATTATTTATTGATTTCTTTTAAGATTTGCACTGTATACTGGGGGCAGCAGACAGCTACACACAAACAGTAAATCACCAGAGGGGTATGTAGTGTTAAGCTCAAATCCAGTGCAGCTTTCATGAAATTAGTAGTAGTGTTAAAGTATATAGAGCAACCAATAGAATGACAACAGTGCTTGTTTTAAAGGAGAACAGTATTGAGCATAGATTTTTTTATTGGCTCAGCCTATTCAAAACACTCCACAGAGATCACTGACTCTGTATTGTAGTACTATGACTGTGTGTTGCATCATTTAGAGAATTCGAAAGGCATTCACAGATCATTTAAGATACCATCTCTCACTTTGACAATACAGGTTTTCGTTGTGTTGTTTTTGCTTGTTAAAATATTCAAAAGTGAAGAATGTCCTAATTTCTTTTACTGGAGACCATCATCCAAGTATTTAAGGTAGTCCCTCATAGTTACTGCAGTTTACTTGTTTTTACTTGGAAGAACAAAACTTTTTTTTTTAATGTTCCAGTGTTTTTGTAAAATTTCATAAAATTAGGCTTCGTACAAAAACAACCACAACAACAACAAGAATAATAATAATAATAACAACTACAGATACTGCTATTGCATTTACTAAGTTCAGCACATAGGTGTTTGTTCTTGTTGAAGCTTGTCCTTCAGCCGTCTATTACTGTTGTAATTTTTGCTAATGTAAGTACGAATTAAAATAGCCTAATGTGTTCACAACGTATTCTCAGTAGGCTATGAATCCCATTCCATCTTAGCAGGGAATTTTGAGTCACATTAAGAACATCCTGTTTTGTGATGTGGGTGCTGAGCCAGAAAATCATCAGTAGGGTGTGTGTGTGTGTGAGTGTGTGTGTGTTGGGACGGCTAAAAAGAGAACTCTTCAACCTCGTCCATGAAAGTGACAGATAATTACTCATCTTAGCATCCCTCATGTCGCCCCCAAACAAGACGCGCACCAAACATGCAGCAGAAAGCACAGTTGCCATAGAGGCACATACTCATAACTGATAAGAACACATCATTATAGTTTTTTTTGGGTGATGGGTGGTGGGGTGGTGGTGGTGGCATGGAACTGATGATTCACCAAAAACACTGAAATCAGAATTAGAATCAAATTTATTTGCCCAGGGCAGATTTATTTGTGTCACAGACTCATCCCTCCTGTTATGTTCATTTCAAGTACATCAGTTTTGTGCCTCAGCTAAAAAATAACCACTGCATTTTATGTCATTATAAGTAAGGGATAATGTGCCGGTCATTATTGAAAAATAAGTCCCGACAGGAAGAACAGGAAGAGGGACTGTAGTCTTAGAATGTTCTCTTATAATGACAGCAAACATTTTATGACCACTTTCAAAAACAAGAAGTGAAAATTTCATACAGACATATTTTAAATTTAACCTGTTACTAATTCATGCCTAGCGAGGATAAACAAATAGTTCATGACACAGCTTGAACTTGAAACAAACATTCTTTAGAATGTAGCTATTCAACCGTCTTTACTTTCACTTTCAATGAAGTTGCATTGCGATAAGTGAGTGATCCGATTGTTGGGAAGGCCCATTCAAAGTGAATAGACTCTCCTGTACCCTTCTGGAGAGCAGTATAATAATGCAAGTATAATTATCTAATTACTCATATAGTATGCATTTTATACTTCCACCAACTATAGAAGTAAAAGAACAATTGTTAAAAGTAGTAATAGTTAAAAGTTAGCGCTTTTGACCAAAACAACAGACTGAAAATGACAAGTAAGATAATCAAACCCAAATAAGCCTGGGGAAAAAAATGTGTCCGCCATGAAAAGGAGATAGAAATAGTAGACTAAGCATCTGCTGTGCAGTGAGTTGTGTGGCATCATGAAATAAATGAGAGATGTCACCATTCAGTTAATAGCATTTCAGCCCTTCCAGTTTTTTTTTTTTTTTAAAACAACCACTCACTGTCATCAGGAGGTCTCAGGGTTCAGGGTTAGAGCTTAGGAGGTATATTGAGATTCAGTCATTGGTTCATTGGTCAGCTTATTCCCAAGCGAACAGTGTGGACGTCAGGGGTGGAGGTTACCAGATTGATGATGTCGAAGAAACCCTATTTGGCCGTCCGGTGTTAACTTTTATTTTCGACGTTTGAATGCCTCATCGAGCCCACACAGAACATAGCGGCACTGATCCATTATTCATGGGCTTAGTTATTGCGTTTTTGGCCCCATCCTCTATACCTGGTGAGAGGCATTGCTCCATAAAGTGTTTGTTTTTGCTATTTTATTAGTCTTATCTGTCAGCTGGGCTGAAGGTGTACAGTAATGCCTCCGCCATACGACTCAGCAGGGGGTGTTCAGGGTGAATGGGTGGATGCAGAGGAACATTTGGCTGAGATTGGTGGCAGTAATAGGCAGTGCTCCACAAAGTCTCCAGCTAGTTGACCTGCAGCCCTTGGCCCAATTATGCTGTTTTATGTGTTAAAATGGGAATACGGTTATTAAATCTGTAAGAAGCAGGAACTGGCGTCAGTGGAAATGGGCATCGAGCACAGGCTGTTTGCAGTTGTTCTGCAGTCTGCGGTAGTCTGTTCTGCAGTCGTCTGTTTGCTCCCTAAAACGTTTGGGGAAAAACCTCACCATTGCTCAACGTCATTGTTATTGTTATTTACCGAAAGCAGTTTTGGGCAACACCCCTTTTAACTAATACAGGCAATGTGGAAAACTAAAGACTGGTAAAGATGGTAGTTAAATGACTGCTCTTTTTTGGAAAGGCACCTGAGATTGGATGAATGTTGGCACTTGAGTGTTTTACTCCCTCATAGTTTTCTCTTTCTTCTGTCTTTTTCTCGCCTCAGAAAGAGCGGCTGGTCCAGGTTCGGAAGCAGATCTCCCGGGAGGAGTATGAGAAACGGCACCTGGGGAACTACAGGTAAGGCTTGGATGCATACCAGTAACCTCCACAGTAGTAATATTGCCGACTGTGAGCCAGTGCAGGTCCAGCCCCGGGCCAGTTCTGCTCCAGTCGTCTGTCAGCAGGCAAGTTCCTGTGGGAGACCCTCTCTGGTGCCTCTGTTTAACAGGGTCGTTCATGGAGGACGCCACTCTCAAGGGCATAAATAAAATTGAGAGATGGGGGGAGAGAGAAAGAGAGAGAGAGAGAGAGGCTTTCTACACACAAAAAAACGTGAAAGTGAATAGACCTCCCTGAGTTGTCCCACATGGAATAGATGTGGGAATCTGGGTCTGCTGCAGCTCTGCCTGAATAGGACCTGCCTGCTCTGTGCTGCTCTGTTTGCGTAGCTGTACTAGCTGTGAGGTGGAGGCTGTCTAACTGCACTCACCATGTGTATACTATGCTTTGTACTAACTGCACTCACCATGTGTATACTATGCCCTGTACTAACTGCACTCACCATGTGTATACTATGCTCTGTACTAACTGCACTCACCATGTGTATACTATGCTCTGTATTTGCACAGTAAATGATAAGATGGGTGGGCTTGCAGCTGCCACCTCAGTCAGAGTGCCAGTGTGGTATGGATCGGCCTCATATTATTATTGAAAAAGAGGTGCACTGTAGTATGTTTGAAGCACATTTAAAGTATCCTAAGTGTAAGGAAGCATATTTTGTCCTATAATGAGCTTCTCTTGCATGCACTTGAAGTGTTCTTTATTTGTGTTGTTCCAAATATAGTTTTCCTTGCAGTGACAACAGCGCTTAAGCATACATGTTTAGGGTTTAAGCAATGCAACTGAATTCTCTCAAAAAGTATTTAGAGTGGCCATATTCATTAAAGTGCCATATTCATTAAAGTGTTCAAGTGCCATATTCATCAAAGCAGTTTGAGTGCTCTGAATCCGCACTATTCAGAGCTGCCCCTGTAAGCACACTTTTGAAAAGTGCACTTTTCTCCTTTTCCACCAGGGTACACAGGTCGTGATTAGCTAATGAATTGTGCTAAACATCAACATGAACATTGGTGACAATAGATGCAGATTATACAAGTTGACAAAACTAAATGAAAGTCAGCTCTGCTGTTTGGTGTTTGCAACAGTGCCACTGCTTTTAACCATTTTTATTCACTGCATTGATTTCGGATTCAGAATGATTTAAATGAAAGAAATGGTTTATAGTAATCTCTTAGTGTAGCAATACATGTCCCTGTATTGGATATACATATATACAGCTGAGCCCCTTGTTCTCACATATAGTGATATATCTATGTTCATTTCAGTCAAAACATCAGCTCATCAGGCATGGGCGTCACTGCTGTTTCATATTAGTCCCCAACATTATTAGTAGATATTACCGCAGCATAATAGCGGTGTTCTTCTCTTTGCCTTGGGCTCCTCCTTGCGCTGGAGAGGCTCTTTGTTGTGGAGGTGGATTATTGTTTGTAACCCCCAAACAAGGCTTCTCAGCATGGGACTAATAAGGGGCCTGATAGTCTAAATGCACAGCAGCAGGAGTTGATTTAGGCACGCTCATTAGCGGAGGCTCCTAACTAACTTAGCCCTCCGCTAAATTAAACGGGGCTTCAGATGCAGACGTGCTGGAGTTCAAAGACAGCACGCCACATGTGGTCATTACGGCTTCCATCAGTCATTATATACGAGCGGGGGTCACCCAGTTTCTAAGGCGTTGTGTGACCCAGCAGAATTTAAAGTTGCGTTCACAATTAATGATAACGGTCGTGTCGGGCGCCGTGCAAGTCCCTACACACACACACAGAATGTTCTTCAGTACCCTGACAGAGACTTGTGAAGTAGCGTTAGGATTGTGCACTTGTAAAAAGGCCTTGAACTGACCTCATGTCTTAGATAAGAAGTGAAGTAAACACAGCCATAAGTATGTCCAAACTATAGCTTGTGTGTATGAAATTAAATAAACAATGGATTATTTCAATTAGGTTGTAGAAAACGTGCTGTTTCCAGGCAGTAGACAGAAGCGATAATGAGACAAGACCACATCAATCTCGTCGGCTGTGGTCTCGAGGTTCACGTTGCTGCAGTACTGGGTTTCATCAAAGCGCCTCTCATTCCTTCAGTAATTCATTAATCAGACTAATCTGTGGTATTGTATTCCAAGGGTGCTAATCTCCCTCAGCCATGGAGTATTTTTCTCAGTGTTTGTGTGAGATGTCTCTAGTTCATCAGTGCAGCCTCCAGCAGCCTAGCCACTCATCCACACATCTTCGTTAGAGCTCATTTGGGAGAATAGTATTGGTCACAGGACAAAAAGCAAAATAGTTTAGCCAGTGTGTGTGTTCTGTTCCCGTGGCTCTGAGGTAGGGAATGCTCCTGAGGGGTGGCTGAAACAAAGCTTGAGCTAGGTCTTTTATGAGGCCGCATATCCTGAGCTGCTGAGCGCTCCAGGCTCTAGATAGATAGATAGATTGATAGATAGATAGATAGATAGATAGAAATGGGCAGTTCCACAGAAAATTAACATTTTGTCACGTCAATAACAGCAACAAAATGCCATGGTATGATATGATGTGAATGATTACATGTAATTTGAGCAATCACTATTCTTAGTCGTAGAACAGACATGAAAAAATTGTGTGAAACTTTTCACGTAATCACTCACACCATACAAATATCATGCACAAAAATAAATTTTCTGTGGAATTGCCCGTAGATAGATGGAGAGATAGATAGATAGACAGATAGATAGATAGATTGTTTGATTGGCCAACTGTTTATTTATCCCATAGGAAATTCGGGCATGCCATAGTTTCCATCACACACACATACTACACTGTACAAATACAAAGAATACTATACAATTGTGTGCCACCTAGAAGTGCCTGGTGATTTGAGTGTGGAAGTGGTGTTGAAGTGTTCAGACAGACAAGTCAGAAGATTATTTTTAAGAGCTGATTGAAACGTGTAGAGTAAGAAGCACTGGCACGTTAGTGGAGATATCTTCAAATACTCTAGCACAGGTGCGACCAAATGTCCAAGTGTGACTGTTATGGATTTGGGAATATACAATATCCTAGTTTAGAAGGAGTTTTCAGATAAATACCAGTCGCTTTACTTATAGGATTAATACGTGTTGATTTTCTTTGGTTGAGCCCTTGATAGTGAAAGAGATAAAGCATCTGGCAAAAGGCTGCACTGGAACACAGATTTCTGAAATCAGTCTGTCTTTTAACACCCTCAGGTATGCAAATGTGTTTATTTTTGGTGGGATTGCCAAGGGCCAATAACGAGCGAAAGTAGAGATTAAGTCTGAAAATGGAACAAGGGGTTTATAGTGCTCTAGTCCCCTGTGAGTTCAGAGTAAACATTTAGAACCGTAAGTTTAGTCTTGCGTTTCAGGCACGTCACCTGACCTGTCACATCACTGACTTTAAGGTGCGCTAATAAGTAAAAAAGAATGTGGTGCTTTAAAGTTTACTTAAAAGAATGGTCCAGATGTGTCTGATGCATAAAACTAACCTAAATGCTCCACCCAACAGCCTTCTCTTTTTCTTTTTGACATTTTCTCTCTCTCCCTTCCTCCCTCTTTCCTTCTATTTCTCTATCTCTTGATGGGTCTTGTCCTCTCCTCCATCTGCCTTTTTTTCCTCCATTCATTGTTTTGTATCACTCTATTGCTTGCTTTCTCTCCATCCCTCTCCTTTTCTCGTTCTCCATCTATGTTCTATCCTTTCATCCATCTCTCTCCCTGTCAATCTTTGTCCCTATCTCATTTACCTTCTGCCTTTCACCTCTCTCCTTCCCTCCACCTCTCTCCCTCTTTCCCCTGCCCTCTCTTTCTCTTTCTCCCTCTCTCTTTTCCCCTCTTTCTCTCTTCCCATTCCTCCCTCCCTCTCTCTCCCTCTCTATCTCTCCTTCTCTTCCTCTCTCTCTCCCTCTCTCTCAGGCGTATTTACCCCCCAGATGACAAGCTGCTCTTGGAGAAGTATGAAAGCCTGCTCTCAGCTGCCTTTCAGATATTTCTCGCTGGGCGAGCGGCCTCACTTCAAAAGGAAATGAATAATCCTCTGAAACGAATGAAGGCATGTACCTGAGACTCGTCTGGCTTTAGTGCTCAGCCGTGCAGTCTCACATTCGTGCACACACACACACGCACATATATGCACACACCTTTCTCTCTCTCTCTCTCTCTCTGTCTCTCTCCCCCTTTCCCTCTCTATTCAGATTTTCTAAGCGAAAGAGAATGGGGTTGATTATGTGTGTGTTATTTCACCATGTCCTTGTATAAAAGCCCTTTAAAACCCTCCACACAAAACCCCCTCGAAAACACACACTGATACAAAACAAATGACATTTTAAATGTTTTATGACCTCGTCTTTGTCTTGGGCGATTTTGTTGAAGCACGGCCTTTCTCATTTCGTTCAAGTTCATCATCCACTCCGTGTGTTTTTTTTTTCTTTGAAAGCCTCAGGATGTTGACTTTAAAAGGGGGTGGGGGGAGTTGGATGGAGAAATCTTCCAAGGCTGAGAGGGGCATGTGGGCATATGAATGAGGTACTTTTTTTTTAATATGCAGGGAGTGAGAATGCAGCTACACTTTAGAGCTGAATAACCTTCAGTCTGAAAGCTTGTTAAATGTTTAAAGTCACAAGGCAGTTCCTTACACTGTTGGTTGCAGAATAGGATTGATGTTCGGGAGAAGGGTTCGAGATAGAGGTAGGGATGGGAGTAGCAGGGGGGTGGGGGAGTTTGTGTGTGTGTGTGTGTTAATGTCTGTGTGTGAGGGAGAGAAAGGCAAAGAGAATGTGTGTGTTAGAGAGTGAGATATTGTGTGTCTGTGTGTTTTTGTGTGTGTGTGAAAGAGAAGTGTGTGGAGGGGGTGGTTCCTGTCACACTGGCATATGCCAAAGCAAAAGATGGCAGCAAGAGGCGGCGCCATGTTTGGGTCTGGCCCAGTGGGCGCGTGAGGCCGCTCCCGTGGCGTGGCAGCCAGTCTGCTTAGGCTCGGGGAGCGAGCGGTCGGATCGGGGGACCAGGCGAGCGGGCGCTGCGTCTCACTGGTGCCAGCTCTACTTGACCTCCCCCCTCCCCTGACCTTTCCGCTCACCAAAGCCTCTTCAGACATAAGTGCTCCCTCCCGCACCACGCTGCGCCAGGCCGAGCCAAGTCTACTCAGCGCCGTGCCGTGCTGTGCCACGCCGTGCCACTGTGCCTGGCGTGCTCTGACCCATTCTCGCTCTCCCCAGTGTGCCTCTTCACACCAGCAGCATTTAATCTTGATTTTATTAACAATGGCAAGCTGCTGGCACACAGAGGGAGGATTAGGGGGCAGATCAGGGCTGCCAAAAGGAAGGCGAAAGGAGGGCCTCTTTTGAGGTGTTTAATAGCCCAAATCTGTGAGGACAAATATTTCATTATGGGGTCTCAAATTGAAGCAGCCATTTTTTTTTATTGGTTTTCAGTAGACAGTTGTGAACACACACACACACACTCACAGGGCCTCTGAGCACTATAATCAGTTGCATGGACATCCAAGAAGAAAATAGTAAAACCTCTTATATTCTTCTTGGAAATATGTTTAAAATTAAGATCAGAAAGGAATTATGCATCTTGGCTCTGAGCAAGATGTCTGTCAATATTGTCAAGTTGAATTGATTTTCTAGCTTAGTTACTCTCTGCAGTTTTTGCATTTTAATGCAGACATTGTACATTATAAGGGCTTGTTTTTTTCAGTATTGTGATCGAAAGCTCTAGGCAAACAGAATGTACTGTACATTCATTAAGCTTAAGCGAGATTAAGCCCTCCAATTTGTTATGTGACGTCCATGCTATTTTTTCCAAACTTTTAGCTACAATAGTATGCAGATGATGTGAACTGAATGACCAGACCTGCAGATGTAAATGAGAGTTTGGATCAGTGCCCACCCTGTGTGTGTTTGTGTGTGTGTATGTTTGTGTGTGTTTGGATGCATGCCTAAAAGGGATTGTTTGCGTCTATAGGAGGAAGACATCTTGGATCTGTTGGAACAGTGTGAACTGGACGATGAGAAACTGACGGGGAAGTCATCCCGGCAGAGAGGATCTAAGGTAAGCACCACTCAAACACACACACATGCACACGCACACACAAACACACACACACACACACAGACACACACACACACACATTCACACACACTCACATACATTCACACACACACACACATTCACACACACACACATTCACACATACTCTCAATACACCCTTACAGCAGCTGAAGATCTAAGATAAGTACTGCTCAGTCTCAGGTGCCATTCACCTATGGCATATTCACACACACACACACACACACACACACACACACACACACACACAAACACACACATTCAATAGCTCATGATCTAAGGTTGACTCAATCTCAGGCCCCATTGACCTATGGCATATTCACACGAATTCAGACCAAATCATCTGCCATCAAAGGCCTGTAGGCATTCAACACACACACACACACACACACACACACACACACATACAGCAGCGCACAATCAGAGATAAACACCACACGCTTGGGTACCCTTCACATAAAGCATATTCACATAAATGCCATCCTCAATCATCCTCCTGTCATGCACACACACACGCACACTGCACACACACACACCCTACCTGCTCATGATCTAAGGTAAACACCTCACGCTAGGGTATCTACCCTTGGTATTTTCCCATGTGGTATTTCTCGCGTGTGCCACCATATCACACACAGTCAGAGCCTGTCAGTCATTCCTAATGATTTCAAAATGAACGTCTGACTCCTCCGGTCTACACCCTGCCACTCAAGGCATGTTCACACACACAGGATAGACGGACAGGTTATGCCGAGTCACAGTCGGCTGGTCTGTCCCTGTGCACAGCAGCCAATAGAAAAGGAGCAGTTGTGCTTCTGTTGTTGATCGTTGGCCAATAGCAAATAAGTGTGGACTTAGTGCGAGTGAAATGATTTTCATTGTGTTGAGTGTGGAATGAGTGAATGAGCCGTGATAGCCCTCAGGTAGGTCCGTGCTAATAGCCTGTGACCGCTCCTCTCTTTGGAGTAGTTATGATGGAGGTTGGCAGAGGTCGAGCCTCTCCCCCTCCTTTCCCCCTCTGCCTGTGAAGTGAGTCGGAGAGAAGAGGAGGAGGTGGGGGTAGAGGCACCAGACGTCAGACTGACAGGGCCGATGGAGAGCCTCCTTGTCAAGTGCTTAGAAGGTTAACTACATGGGTGCAATCACGCTATTTTTGTGTGTGTGTGTGTCTAAATTAATTTGCGCCTGTCACTGTTTTCTAGTGTCTTTGTAGCTTGCATTGAGTCCGCAAAGCTGGGTAATGACTTCAAGATAAACTGGCGTGGGTGTATTATTGAGTGCTTGGACCAATCCGGAGCATCCTCTGAGAAGGAGTAATTTAAAACTCTATGAGTTAATACTCAAGCAACACTGCTCTCTCTCTCTCCCTTTCTCTCTCTATCCATCCTCTTGTCTTTTCTCCTCTTTCGTGTCTCCTCCTCACCCTCCCATCTGTCTCGGAGTGATTGTGTAAGTCTGTTTCTGTGATTACATCCTGCACATTAATTCGGGGAAAGAAAGCAAAGCCAAATTAGCCGTTGAATAACAGATGTGAATGGCTTATTAATGCTAACAGTGTGCTCCGTCCAGGGTGTGCAGGAGACGTTCACTTTAATTAATTTTCATTTGAATTTTTATTTATTAATCTATTTTGCACCCTTAACGGAGGAAATAATAACATGTGGGGAAGAGTGTTGGAAGAAGGTGAAAGATTCAGGAGCTTCTTTGGATTCAATTAACATGTCTCCATCTCAGGATTAATCTGCAGACAGTCAATACAGCGCTCATCTCCAGCGCCCGCAGTGCCGGCTGTGGTACTGTGCTGCATGGCACGGCGTCTCTCCCTCACTCTCTGTCTAACCAACGCCCCCACCAGCACCCCCACCCTCTGACTGCGCCCTCTCTCTCCCTCACTCTCTGTCTAACCAACGCCCCCACCAGCACCCCCACCCCTCTGACTGCGCCCTCTCTCTCCCTCACTCTCAGTCTAACCAACGCCCCCACCAGCACCCCCACCCCTCTGACTGCGCCCTCTCTCTCCCTCACTCTCAGTCTAACCAACGCCCCCACCAGCACCCCCACCCTCTGACTGCGCCCTCTCTCTCCCTCACTCTCAGCACCATTATCTCACTCTCTCCTCTCCACCTTCTCTCTTTCTCTCCCTCTCCACTCCTACCACCCCCACCGCCACTCTGTCTCACTCTCAACCATTGTATCTCTCTCTCTCTCCATCTCTCTTTGTGTGTTTGTAACTCACTGTCTCTGCCCGTCTTTACCTCTATTTCTCTTTCTCTCCCCATCACTCTTTCTCGCTTCCTCTGTGTCTACACCTCTGCCCCCCCCCCATCATCCTCTCTCTCGCTCTCTTTTTCCATCTCTGTCTCTGACTCCCCACCTGTTCCAGTCTCTGCAGCCTCTGTCACCTTTGTGACTCGCAGTGATAAACATTAATTGGAGCAAGCTGAAGGGTGTAACGGCCTGTCATCATCATCACTGTCTTACAACACTTCCCTCCCAAATGCCCCCCCAGAAGACACACACACACACACACACACACACACCAACAACCAACCCCCCCTCCCCCTTCAAAGCACACACACATACACATATACACACACTCATACAAATTCACACACACACACACACACTCACACAAATTCACACACACACACGTACACACACTCACACACACACACCAACCACCTTCCCACCACACACACACAGGCATACACACACCCCTCCATCATTATTATGTTCCCGTCTTGATCTGATGATGTCTGTGCGTGTGTGTGTGTGTTGTGTAGACGCTGTCCTCCATGCCGGAGAGCAGCCACACACCCAAGAAGCAGCGAGCCTACAGCAGCTCCAGCAGCGGGGACAGCAGCAGTTGCTCGGGCTCCGAGGACGAAGGTGCCGACGGGGACGCAGAGGGGGACGGGGACGGGGACAGGGACAGGGAAGCCGCCGAGGCCGACGAGAGGGACGACTCCCTGCATGAGACCAAGAAGGTCTCCTATGACTTGGGAGACACCAGGCATAAGACATCCGAGCGCTCCAGTAAGTACGACCTCGGCTCGCTTCACGCCTGGACAGACTGGCTGGCTCGCCAGATGCATCCAGTGCAGCCACGATGTGCAGCAGCTGCTTTTGCTAGATGCATCCAGTGCAGCCACGATGTGCAGCAGCTGCTTTTGCTAGGTTTATACCAGCAGAGAGGCTTTTGTAGGAGAGCCCTCTCCACCTCCTGATACTTTCCAGATGAGAGAAAGCGCCCCTAATCATTTACAATAATTCCCTGGATTTGTAGCACTAGCACACACACACACACACACACACACACACACACACACACACACAGACACAGACACAGACAAACATTCATACCCAGAGACTTAAACATGCAGACACACATTCTTACTCAGAGGCTGAAAGACACACCCACACACATGCAAGCAAACACACACACGCACACACACACACACACACACACACACACAAACACACACATGCGCACCTGAAACGCCTTGTGTCATAGATTTATTAAAAGCGCTGTTGGCAAAGGCCAAACATAATTTAGAGAAGTAACTCTGGGTAGTGCTTGTTTACCTAATTATGGTGTGAAACAGCCCAAATCCATCTTTTCTAAATGAGAGTTACAGCCACTGATATTTCACTCCAACACTTGCTTTGTTATCCCAGCTCTGCTGAGACTGTGGAGACACGTGCACACACTCACACACACACACACACACACGCCTCCCAATCCCAGATCACATACAGCCTTTCTTTAATAAGGTTTCTGATGTGTTCCAGTCGACTGGCCTGATGGAGACCAGTTTTACCTTTTGGGGTCAGAGTATGAGTTGTAGGAGCAGAAGAAGGAGAGAAGTAGAAGGGAAAAAGTTGCTGTGAATTCATTTGAAGCTTTTGGACTGACAAGTTTGGCATTACTCAAGGGTCCGTATTACATTTCAACTCAAAAGCCAGCCAAGCTCCAACGTTTTAGTTTAATTTATTTATTGTCTTGTGGAGTAGGTTCAGGTGGCTGTGTTGGCGTAGAAAAGTCCCCACTCTATAGTGGAGAGCATCTGTCCAGACATTTGTGTAAATATGGTACCTTCCATGCTGTGGAGGACAGAGTGGGTCGTCAAAAGCAGAGATGGACTCATGAACTACTGTGAAAATGAGTGGTAAACGGACTGCATTTTTATTGCATGTTTTTTTTTACTGTGAGCACCCGAAATGCTTTACAATTTCATGCCTCATCTGGACATTCACACACACACACACACACACACACACACAAACACATGGCAGAGGCAGCCATGCGAAGTGCCAACCCGCACATGCATGCTGTTTGGGGTTTTTTCTTGCTCAAGGACACTTTGACAGGGTCAGGAGGTTGAGGAGCCAGGCTCGAACCTGTCGGCTTTGGAACCTGCAACCATCTATATAAGGAACACTACTGTCTGAGTCATCTTACTGCTGTGAGACCACCTGCAGTTTTGAATCAGTAAATATATTATTTCTAATTTTAGAAGTAAGGTAATATAGTGCAGTTATACAGACTAAAATTATTTTACACGTGTGATATTGCCTGTACTGTTGCATACATGCATACTGTTGCATACATGCATGTTCCTGTCAGTATTAATTATTAACTTTAAGTCCCAAAATAATGCCTAGCACATCTTGCAATGTCATAATATTACAGTAAACCACACATCAATTAAGCATTAAATAGTACCCAAGGTACAGGCATTAAAAATGGAGGCCAGAGCAAACGTGTGTGTTTGTGTGTGTGATATTTCAGCGAGTGATTTTGTGCTTGACCAGTGTTAGCTCAGGGCCGGGAGTGAAGGACAAAGCAGTGATTTGGCCGCTGTTTGTGAGCCCATGCTACAGTGACTGCGCCCCCCCAGCCCATGTGGGGGCCGTGCTAAGCTAAGCCCTTATAATGCGCTCGCATTGGCAACTCCCGTCCCTCAAGACTGGGCCATGGGGCTGCTGCTGCTGCTGCTAGAGCTGGAGTTGGAGTTGGAGCCACAGCCATGCTCATATACACACACACACAGACACACACACACGTACTCACACACACACGCACACACACACATGTACTCACATACACACACACACACACACGTACTCACATACACACACACACAGACACACACACATACGTACTCACACACACACACACACATACGTACTCACACACACACACACATACACACACACACACACACTCTCACTCACATACACACACAGTCACGCTTGTACTGGCTGCCGCTCAAACTGGAGGTCGTTCAACATCGGGCATGTCGGGGTGGCGATGGCGGCAGAGAGGAGAGGAGCCGGCGCCTCTGATCTTAGCTGAAGAGAGAGAGAGAGGGGGAGTGAGTGGGGGAGAGAGAGAGAGAGAGAGAGACGGAGGAAGCAAGTATGCCAGCCACGGTAGCACATGCTTCTCTAATTAATGAAAGGCATTTTTGAGAGCTTTTTGTTAGGAATGAGAGGGATTTTTTTTGTCCTCCTTTTTTTTTTTTTGTTCATCCATTCAGTGCTTCAGCAGGCAAATCCAACTTCCCCACCGCCACACACACAGACACACACACACACACTCTGATCCCAACAGCCACAGCAGACAGAATTGGGTATTTGAGAACTGCATTTCTTTCATCTGTGATCACAATTATTTGGGTCACCATTTTTATCAGTTCTCTCTCTCTCTCTCTCTCTCTCTCTCTCTCTCTCTCCTGTCCTCTCCTAGGCCGAGTCGCAGGGAAGCCTCCACTGAAGACGGTGCGGATCCGTGCGGTGGCCTCCCCTACCCTGCCAGGGCCGATCCGCCGCTCTGTGTCCTGCCCCCGCTCCATCTCCTGCCTAGTCACCCAGTCGCCCACCAATGAGCAGCGAGGGGGGCTCGCCGGCAGGGCCGCTGCCTCCTCATCCTCAGCATCAGCTTCAGCTTCGACGTCCTCGGCAACGGCGCGGCCCAGCACCGCGTCCCGCTCCCACTCCCTCAGCCGCAGCGGCTCGGCACACAGGGTGCCACACAGCAGCAGCCTGGGCACCATCCATGCCCACATGGCAAGCCCATCCGTACGTCTCACACGTGCACAAACACACATACGTTATTAGCATGGCTGAGACTTCTCTTCAGAGTGACAGAGCCTGATAGTGTTCAGGGATCTCACATCAGTATATGAGGAGTTTGATTTCAAAACGCTACAAATCCATTTTTGAAAATATTCAAAAGTCATGTTTTTTAAATGTGTATTTCAATAATTTCAATTATGTTGATTTTATTATGTGAAAATAAATAAAGTAAAAGAAAACCAAATGTAGATTCACCAATATATCTGAAAAACAAAATGTTAAAAAAGAGATTTCTGAAAATTCATTAAAATGGTGGATGTAGCGTTTTGGAACAAAACTCTTCATATATTGATAATATGGATGCCAGAGCTCCATTGCTCTTGGCTTTGGATAAACCCATCGGCTCAGTCTATGGAAATGTAGATCATCAAAATAAGAATTTCAGTGCGACGTGAGTTTTAATCCTGAGGTTAACACAGAAGTGAAGTTATATAAAACCCTAAATGAAGTTAACAGACAGGCCTGTTTTAAACCGATCAACCTGACGCGAATAGGGGAAAGCAAGCAAATAGTGGAAAGTTATTCGATTTTTCCACTGAGTTGCAACTCTGCTGTTCAAGTTCCCAGTTTCTTATGCATTCAACGAGGACTGATCCTAATGTGTAGCCCATTAATGAGTATCAGACCCGCTGCACTCGCTACGGTATGCAGTCAGACATTGGAACTTTTTAGAGAAAGCCTCTTCCCATAGTTGAAGTTGAGCTGTAAATCCATATTGTCATACACAGTGTAACATTATCCAGCATAATCTAGCTTATTGAGTAAAAGCAGAGAGAGAGAGTGAGAATGATTGAGAATAAGAGGGGGAAGGAGAGAAAGAGAGAGAATTAGAGAGAGAGAGAGAAAGAAATTGAGGAAGAGAGAGAGAGAGGGGGGGGGGGAGTGGAGGCCCCAGCATTGTCCGTGTGGTGCGTCAGGCAGTGAACGATAGCTCCCCTCTGAGGAGCAGGCGGCCAGGGAGCAGGCGCCTAATTGTGGCCACATTGTTGTCTTGCTGAGCTCCGCAGCCCAGCCCAGCCCAGCCCAGGCAAGGGGGGAGACGGGGAGAGAGAGGGAGGGAGAAAGAGAGAGAGAGAGAGAGTGGCGAAAACTGATGATGGGAGAAGAAAACAGGGCCTCTATTTGCTCCCTAATTCATCTTCATTTCCACAGGGTGGGGTGGGGTGGGAGTGGGGGGTACAGGGGTGTGTGTGTGTGTGTGTTTTGTTTTTTCTAGCGGTAGGGTTTGGCCACTATGTTGTGTTGTTGTGTTGTAGGGCGAGTCCCTGCTGAACCTGAAGACGAAGGAGCAGGAAGCGGAGCTGACTCGGCAGACGCTGGCGGCGCTCAACGAGATGCATATCCGCTTCCCCGGCAAGAGCGAGGAAGACGCCGAACTGCTGCTGGATGAAGTGAGTGTCCAACGCTGGTCTCTGGTGGCCGGCGCCACCGTGGCCGCCTCTACTGTTCGCGCTCTCGCTGCACACTGAGCCAAAGATCTGCCTCCGCCTCTGCTACACACACACACACACACACACACCCACACACACATATATACGGTAGATGCACACACACACTCACACAAGTGCACTTGTAAGAAGCCCAGTATGCCTTATCTTGCCAAAATCATTTGCACGTCTGTGCTTATCTTGTGCCTTTATTTCTTTATTTCTTTTTAATTTTGTCATCACATTTTTTTTCTACGGTATTGTTTTTGTGTCACTCAGATCACAAGAGACAACTATTCACCACCTGGTCTTCTAATGAGGATCATTAGCTATGTGGTGGAATGCTGCTACTGCAGCCCAGCATGCGCACCTGTTCCAAAGCACCTTCTCGCTCTTCTGCTGCGCACTTTGTGTATGCCGCACAAACATTTGGCACACTGTCACACGATTGCTATCAGAGCCACGCCGCACAGCACGCCTGGCCTCTGCTTTTGTCACATATTTAAGAAAGAAATTAAATTCAAGACACAGAACTCATGGATAAACAAGTTATTTCCGGTGCTCAGGCAGAGTAGCGTCGTGGTGTGTTGAGATGAATGTTTCAGTTAACTGTAAAACAGTGTCGTGTCTGATGAAATGAAATTGACCAAAGGAGTAGAAAGTAGAAAGTGGTCCTAAAAGAGACAAAAATTAGATCTAGAGCGCTTTTCATTTTAGAGCGCTATTTGGTGAAAACACCATGCTGCGTTCTGTACCGCTGATGCCCACGGACAACCAGCTCCCACAAAAGGCCTTCATTCATTGATGCCAACCTGTTCCGAGGTCCCTGTTTTACTTTCGAATCAATTTGAAGCAGAGGAAAGGAAAAAAAAACTAAAGCAAACCATTTTCTCTGTTCGGTGCCTTTCTGCAATCCAAGGTCTTTTAATGTTTGCACCAGCACCTGAAGAAGGAGAGCTCCTCAGTGCAACAATGTCTCCAGGTCCGAGAGCTAGCAAAGGCTTTGTGGACCTGAATGGATTCTACTGTATAGAGCATTCTCTCGCTTCGAGGCCAATTGAGGTCTGTTAAGGAGAATAGAGATACAGATTTTTTGTATCTGCGCACATACCCTCTCAGTTTTAGAAGCTGAAAATCTACAACATTTGAACAGCTTGTCATTAGACTCAAAGTTAGAACAGAGCTGGGAGATCAGCAATAAAGCAGTCAGAATAATAGAACTGAATGAAGTGGGAAAGTGGTGAAAGTCAAGTGTGGAAGTGAAAAAAATGTGGCCTTGCTTATCAGTTGATCTGATAACAGTGACATTTACTTGACTGCAATATCATCATTGTTATACATTTGTAAGACATTTTAAAACTCCAAGGTATGGCATTGAATATGAGGCAGAGATTCACCTGCAATATACGGTCAAAATAACCGACAGAAAATGAATAATTAGGTCATGTACCATAATATGCACTTCAAATCTGATCATCTAAAGATCTAAAGTCTAATGGGAAGATAGGATAGAAATATGCATATTCATGAATATCACATACAAATACTCAACTATTATTAGAGGAATAATATTGTATTATTATGTCTGTGTGGTTACAAAATACTTTATCAAAATAAAAGTCCAAGGGTGTCAAAGCAGCATTGCCTTTTTGTTTTAAATCTGTTACCTGATCATGTCACATCTAAGTATTTCATGAATATCTTATGAAGTCTACTTCAAATGTCACTTTACTATACAAGTATTCATAATCACATTTGAGTGTAACACGAAGAGGTAAACTACATAGATATGGCCCAGACCCCAGAACGGCCACGGAACGGTTGGACACATTCCCATTTGAGTGTAGGCAAGGTGCAAAAGATGCCTGCAAAGGTTACATGACATTTTTCATTTTTTAAGAAACATTTAAATTATGTCTTTGCAAATGATATGTCTCTTTTATGACAGCTGCTGTGAATGTGTTATGTACTCACACATCAAGTAAAGTGTTTTTAGCCCTTGTTTGAGTTGCTCTGTTTTTGCCCCCAGATCCTTGACAACTGGAAGTATCATAAACCAAAAGTGGCCTCTTATTGGTTAGTGAAATTGGATTCTACCAAACAGAGAAAGGTGAGCTTTTCACTGGTATCCCTTATTGGTTGATGAAATTGGACTCTCATTGAAAAAAGACGAGCTTTTAATATGAGTGTCAAAACATCTTTAGAGAAGTGACATAGTGAAAAGGATTTAGCTTACCATGCTGCCAGTAGATTGAGCATACTGTTTGCCAAAAAAACACACACACACACACAACACATGCCATATAAACAACAGGGCAGTTTTAGTTTTTTAGTTAAAAAGTGTATTAACCACTGCAGTGTAAACATTATTTATAAAAAAGAAGAATCAGATTATGATCTAATGAGAAAGTAGACTGAGAAAAGGAATTGCATTCCCATATATGGCCCTCCTCCATGCATTACCCTCAGAAGCTGAAGATATTTTACTAAATCAATGTATTAAAATAGTGCGGAAATAGTAGGCAAATTAAGGTGTATATTTGAATATATTATCCTTAATGCTGAAAGTTTAGCTCTGGGTGCACCATCCTAAACACTGATTGGAATTGAATGTCAACCGTATTTGCATATGTTGTTATTGAAATCAATAAAAATGCTTCTGCGGTGCCTGCAGGACCACAAAAAAAAAAGAAACTCCCCTTTAAGGCACCAAACCGAAAGTTATGCTAAGCTCTTCCTGAAGCAGTGCAACGGAAAACGAAAATAACCACTAACGCTAAACAGTTATTTCGGTGGCTGTCCAAATTACAGATGTAGCAGCAGCCCCAGCAGTAGTTTGCTAGTCAGGTGGAAGGGAAGGAGGTCCACAAGCAGGTGTGGAGTAATGAACAGCTGATAGGAGGAGGGGGGGCCGGGGCTGGGGCCCGGCTAGAGGCCCCCGCGGGACCCTTCTCTAATGGAGCCAGCTAAATAAGCCTGAAAATAAATTCACCTGCACTCACTCAAGAGCAGTAAATTATGCCATATCTGCAGAATGTCACACAGGAGGGACGAGCACAGGCAGACAGGAGAATAATGGCAAAGTGCAGACATGGAGAGGAGCGGAGAAGGGCGGCAGAGATATGTCAGGATTAGCTGTTTATCAGACATAAAATGTGCCATATTTATTTGATGCTCAGAGATCTTTGCTGTTCGTAATCAAGCTCCGAATGCAGCATGCTCCTGCATGTCCTCTCTATGCAAATGCCCATCCGTAGACTTCTTTATCATGGGTGGCATTAGATACACCTCTATTAGTCATGGAAGAGTGTGCATCAACAAAACCAGCCAGAACTTCTGAAAAGAAAGTTAAGAAAGTTAAAAATACAAACCCCTCTCTTGTTCTTATTCCCTGCTCTTTGCTTGCCTCTGAACTTTTTCCATATGTTTCTGTGCCTGTGCCTGTGCCTATGTCCCTGTGTGCTGTGTGTGTGTGTCCGTGTATGTGTGTTTGTGTGTGTGCATATGTATGTGTGTGCATCTAATGAAAAGGTTCTGGACATAGTTCGCACCAACGTGCGCTCTGTGCTGCAGCGTGTCTGGAGGGAACCCGATGTGGAGAGTTTACATTTGTACCGCCTTTTCAACCGTGTCTTTAACCGGCTGCTCTGGAGCCATGGCCAGGGCCTCTGGAACTGTTTCTCCAACTCGGGGTGAGTGAGTGAGCAAGTCCCACATGCCAACGCTCAACATACACACACACACCCACATACACACACACACACACATACACACACCACATTTAATCAGCTTCTCCAACTCAGGTTGAATAATTCCCCCTCACCAACACTCAACACATACACACACACACACACACACACACACACTGAAACCCACATTCCTTTTGCTTTTATATGGACCTGCTTCTTCAACTTGAGGTGAGAGAGTTCCTCTTACCATTGCTCAGTACTACTCAAAAAAAGCCCCCCTCTCACTCATATATGGACCCACCTGCAAACTCTCAGTTCCATCATCACTGTCAGCACACACATCTGAAATCTTTACTTGACCACTGGGAAGGTTTTTGTGAGTCAGTGCTGTTGTACGTTTTTCAAATCAAACATCACATAAATATATGTGTATACTTCAAGTTCAACATTATCTTTAATGTAGTTAAAATGTAACCCTTGTTTAAACTTAAATGATGGACATAAGTTCAACAGGATAATATTTAATGTAATTTGAATTTAAAACCAGCAGTTGTGGATCTAAGTATATTGTTTTGATATGTAACACACTATAGTTTAAATATATAGTAACCATGGTGAACACAGTGACAAAACGGCTGGCCACGCTATCCTTAAATGAACAGGGTGAATGTGAACATTCGCACATCTGCTGACTTACATGTGACAATAACTGTCAGTGCAGCAGCTGCCTTGTAAAGCTTTTTGGCCGATTTTAAAAATGAAAGCCGCACCATATGCTTATATGGCACGGCAAAGAAGAGAAACAGGTTGTGTGCTCTCTGTGGAAATCACATCAGCTGTGATCAAATCCTTTCTAGTCTGGAGGCGCTTTTGCATGTGTAAAAAAAAAAAAAAAAAAAGAGTTGTTTTAACTTAACTTTATGTCTCCGTAACAAAGCATTTGCCGACTGGCTCGTGGATATAAAGCACAATCACGTCATTAAACGTCGCCAGCTGTGCCAGCGTTTTCTTTTCTCTGCCGATGGAGATTTTACCTTTTTTCTCTTTTTCTTCTTCCACTTCTCCGTCGCCTTTGCGTGGAGAACGCACGACTTGCCACGGCATGACGTCTCTGACGAGCAGACGAGGGTTCCCCAAGGTTCTTTGCACATAGCGGACTCATGGGCTGACACTCCTAATTGACAGGCAGCCATGTTTGCTTATCCGGCCACGCAGCCATCCAAGGCTCCTTTGCCTTGATGAGCGTCGGCGGAGCCTCGCCGAGGGGCATTGAAGACGTTGTTGGCTGCTCTTTGCCCGCTGTGCCAGCAATACCCGCCTTGCCTGCTGTGCCCGCCGTCTCTAATCAGAGGACACGAGACGGGCAAATGCCCGACCGAATCCCAGGAGGCCCTTGGTCGAGCGGAGGGAGGCCAGCCCTCAGTCCCCCGCACCTTAGATCACCTGGGCCTCGCTGCGTTTTATCTCCATAAATGAAACACCACGCCCGGCCATTATAGAGAATTGAGACTTTTAGAAACTTTTTTTTTTGTCTTTTTTGCGTTTTTGTACATCGTCTATATATTTTATCTTTTCAACACAAAAGAATGAAAAGACACACCAGTGAGCCCTGTAATGAGGAAAGCATACATTAAGTACGTTAACTACTGGCCCCAGACCACGCAGGATAGAGAGTTGTGGAAGACAGCTAATTTGTCATCATAAGACTTTTGTAACTATCTCTCTCTGCCTTCTCTTTCTCTCACTCTCTCTCTCTCTCTCTCTGGCTTGCAGGTCGTCGTGGGAGAGCATCTTCAACCGCAGCAGCGAGGTGGTAACGGCGCAGGAGCTGCGCTGCTGTCAGAGAGTGGTGCAGCTGTGTCGAGACTGTCTGCTGGTGGTCTACAAGTTCGTGCAGGACTCCCGCGGCACCATCAGCGGACTCAGCTCCGAGTGGGAGGACACCAGGTTAGACCACCCGTGTGTTCCTGCCTCTTTTGCCCCCTCTTTGGACTACACTCTCTCTCTCTCCCTCTCTCAAGCTGTACTGTACTTCTCTTGCTGAGAACTGTCGTCTCTCTCCGTCCCTTTATTGATCTCTCTCTTTTTCTTTCTTTCTTTCTCTATTGATCTCTCTCTCTCTCTTTCAGTAGTGCTCTATCTCTCAGTCTCTCTCTCTGTCTGTCTCTCTCTCTTTGGCTTGTACCCCTGATCTGTGCCAGACCAATGGAGCTTGTACAGCAGACATGGATGAGAATGTGGCTCTCTGCAGCTTTATATATATATATATATATATATATATATATATAATATTTCCAAAGCATGAGGCTAAGTAATGACCCTCAAACTTGCTTTCAGGTTAGTAGGCCTCCTGAGACTAAGCTAATTTAATTATAGAAACAGATGAGGCGCTGAATAAGTGACCTTAATATAGTTGGCAGTTATAGTGGGTTTAGTATGAATTATAACCGTGGACTGTGTACAGATTAGTGCTCTTCATTTGCTATTGTGTGTCCACAAAACACAGGGGGCCTATTGTGTGACATGTCATATCTTAAAGAGCACAAAAGCAGCCAGAGAGAGAAAGGAGGAAAGTAAGAGAGATTTTCTTTCCAACCAGTTTCGCCGGACTGGTTTTCGATCTGAAGTATTTCCTGATCTCATGCAAAAGCAGTGAATTTTTCTTCACATGAGAGAGAGAGAGAGAGGGTCACTTACTTCCTGACATCCCTGCTGCTGTGTGGGCTTTGTGATGGGGCCTCATAAACCATTGTTTTTCTTTCAAGGGTTGGACATACATGAAAAAAAAAAATTAAAAAAAAAAATATATATATATATATATATATATATATATATATTAAAGTATATTAAAGTATAGGGAGAAGACATGCGTCTCTGAAAGCACTTCAACTATTAAAAACTGAAACTATGTTATATTGTGCAGATGTGTCTATATGTTACTCCAACATAGTGTAACTACAGTCCCTGGGGTGGTTCAACTTAAAGCTGCTATGTGTAAGGTCTGGTGAAATACTTTTGCTTTTGACAGGTCTCAAACACAGCTTAGCATTCAATGGCACTGTAATTAATACAGCGGCCATGGGTGGCGGAACATGATATTATTATAAAGGCAGTACTAAGCTAGTTGATTTGCTGTTTCTAGGTCATTTTTTAGCTTAATAGTATATTTTAGCTGAATAATATTACATATAGTACCTTTAATGGCTGTATGATGTTTTTGTTATATTGCATACATTTCAAAACTTATTACATACATCACAACTCTTTTGGATGTCTTCTCCTGTGTTAGGCTCTAAAAGTGTGAAGAGAAACCTTGTCTGCTCAATGTCTGACAGCTCTGACTCAGGCAGTAGCATATGCATTTTCTTATTACCCAGTAAGAGATGTCTCTTTTCATGTGACCCTTTTTGCAGCCTTCCTCCACTACAGTACCCCTCCACACAGACACATACTCGACTCGCACACAGTGTGTAGGCGAACCTAGATTGAGTCGACAGCCAGGCATCTGATAGCGTCTAGCCGCCTGATGGACATATGGAGTTTAAATCAGTCCAGTGTGCAAGGCTCTGTTGACACCAGTGAACTTCTATGGACTCATTTACGGCCGACTCTGAAAGGTCGGGAAATAAGTTGGCTGTTCAGCTTGACTTCTCATGGTGAAGAAGCACAGTATGACCACCAGATATACTCAATAACTGGAGATTCATTGATAGATAGCATGGTGCTTCTCGATGAGCGGATCTAAAACACATTTTTTTTTCTCTCTTTAGACCTAGTTTGACAATGTCAGTATTATTTGCACCTTGCTATCAAAAGTATTGTAGATCAGAAGTAGCGTATGTTAAAGTGGCTAAAACGGTGTGCTAAACTGGAGGCTTTAACTGAGCTAGCAAAAATGTTAGGTTTTGCACCTGCATATCTTCATAGCCTATTGTGCTACTTGGCAGTAGTAGACAATGGATAGTACAACAATTATCTTATTTTTTGTACACAAACACACAAACACATATACAGGCAACACAAAGCGATGCAAAAGGGCTGTGTTGCAGCATGTGCTTCGGTGTCAACTCAAGCCCCATGACTAGTGCCCTGACTCAACCCCATTGTCCCCCAAACACAGCACTCATACCCACTAGAGAGGGGCAGCTAAGAGCATTCTCCTTCTAGTGCCCCTTACAGGGAGCATATATATATATTGTATGTTTTCATTTTAGTGTTCAAGTTTGAAACATTCCAGACTATGTAACAGTTTTATTTATGATAGCATTATTACTAACTCAGTGTCTTATCTGTAGTGATTCTACTGACACTTAATCTTATGGATCACAGCATTCAGAAGTCCTCAGAAGTCCTATAAGAACCAAAATAAATTCAAATAAACGTTAGATCATAATTTTGCTCTGCAAATTTACAGGTGGAACCTCAGGGAAGAACCTGGTCTGAATGTAATATGAACTGAAAAAACATAAGGTAATCAGAACTGTGTTCATGGCACTACAAGAAAGATACTGAAGTTGTTGCAAAGTGTTCCTGAGCTGCTGAAAGTGCTCTTATGGTGTAGAAGTGAGTAGGAGGACCGAAATGGACTTCTCCCTTTTCAGAGCAATTACATTTCCAGACATTTTAAAATCATATATAAAATCATTTTAACAAGAAATGTAATCTTTTTTTGGCTGTAGTGAGTTCTGACTCGCTGCCCTTACATGCTTCATTCTCACGGTGTGCACAGATGACTTTATTCTTCCTCCACTCCGTGCTCTCATTATCACTCACTCACTAATTATTGCTGCTAACATTAACGTGCCTCCGTCTGCCTGCCTGCCTGCCTGCCTGACTAAAAGAAAAAAAAAACTCCTGTTCCCAAAGCTCTCTTGTTTCAGAGTAGTTGTGGCTGGGGTGCGCTCTTAAACACGGGACGGCGGCTGTCCGACGATAAACAATGTGAAGATTAATTTGCCTACTATTCCGATGCGGATGGATCATTAGTGTCTCACTGTGAAGTGTTCAAAGCAGTCTCGAGATAGGAGCCTGCAATAACAGTGCGACTCTCCTGTGGGTGCGGACCAGTTGATCCGTAAGCAGTTAGCCCGCAGCCTCATGAATACGTCTAACAAGTGTAAGTGGTGCACTTGAACAGTTTCAAGGACACTCTTCTTGAACTAAATGAAGTTAATTTGAATCTTCTCAATTCTCCCGGGGCGGGTTCTGTTGCAGCTGATGCCCTCGCCGGCACAAGGCTTTTTTTGGTGCACTTAAAGAAGCAGATTTGCTAATTTGTCCTGGCAGTGTTTTACAAGGCAAGCCTGTCAGACAGACTGAAAAAATAAAATAAAATAAGCTGTCTGTGCCACGGGTTTCATTTGGGCTGCCAAACTGTTAAGTTGTGCCAAAAATGCAACTTTTGTTCAAGGCCCATAAAAATAGTGTATGTCTTTCGGCTGCCAAGGAATGGTTGACATTTGATCTCACTTGGTCTCACTGGAAGCGTGCATTATCACACTGGCGCATTAAGACTGTTAATCCTATGTAGGTCAATCCACGTCTTAACCAGTTAACCTTTATGTCTTATTTCTCGGCTGTAATTATCTTATCCTGCATCCACTTTCTGAGCAGTCTGTTCCTCTGAAACAAATACACGTAAACACTGTGGACTCTTAACAGACTAGAGCATCTCCCCCTGCAAAGCTTGTGTGACTGTTTGACACTTGGCCCATCGATCATCATTAAAGCTGTCGCAGGAGTCCTCATGCCGGCGAGAAGCCTGATAGTGCATTAGCTGCGCTAGGCGCTGTGACAGATTGTGAAGCATGCGTTAATGTGACCTGATCTGATTATTCAGCCTTCAGATTGGGCCCTCTCTGACGCCGGTCACCTCTTCTGTGCCCTTTCCAATCCTCCTCTCTATGCCCTCTGTCTGTCTCTGTCTCTCTCTCCCTCCCTTCTTCCATATCTCTCTCTCATCTCCCTGTTTCTCTCTGTTCGTCTCTCTATCTTTTTCTCTCTCTCTCTCTCTCTCTCTCTGCTCTTTCTGTCTCTCCGTCTGTGCAGGTATCTGGTGCCAGTCACATCCCAGTTCATAATCAAGTGGCCTTCCTCCAGCCTTGGCCGTGTCTCCTCGGCGATGCCTCGCTCCCGCAGCCTGTTCACCACCAGAATGGGCCAGTTCTGACCTCTCCCTGTCCACCTACCCACCCCCCCACCCCCCAAACACACCCACCACCACCACCACGCCCCTCCATCCTTCTGTACGCCCCGTCCTTCCACCCATCCGTCCTGTCCTGTCCTGTCCTGTTTGCCCTCCAGGTCTCCAGCTTTGCCCAGCTGCCTGAGGCGACTGGGCTCCCCTGTGCAGGACAGGAGCCTGTGCCACAGGAACATATGGGAGAGATTTGCTTAGTCACCGGGGAGCTGTACCCGTCAGTTTCAGACTATTAAGTCCCCCCTCCAGTGTCGATCCTCAGCACCAGCTGGATAGTTGCTCTCTTCTCTCTCTCTCTCTCTCTTCTGCTCTCTATTTCTCCCTGTCCTGCTTGTACAGTTAGAAGTCATGATACTGTAAAGAAGCAACATAATGTGAAAATACTTCGTTCATTTATTTTGAGGTTTAAGAAATATGAAAAAAAAAAAAAACACAATTCTGTGAATGCTTTAGTAATGTGTAGAATGTGGAATGGTATGACTAAGAATTTCCTTAAAGGGAAATCTGTAAAAAGATACATTTTAATTTATTGTAGTGCGTGAAGCAATTTTATGGTGCTGTTTGTTTTTTTGTTTTTGTTTATTTTTTAATGTGTGTGTGGCCATCTTACTATTATTTTCATGGTATTGTCATTTTAGATTGCACTACTTGCCAAGAGCATTTATGAACTATACATTGACCTCTAATTTAATTTAATTTCATAACAATATATTTCTATTATTAGAGAGAGCAGGGAGTAGTTTAGTGGGAGGTTTTTCCTCCAAAACTGGATATGTCATTTTGTCACAAAAAAAAAAAATGCAAAGCTGTCTTTGCCATTTAAAGTAGTATGCTTTGCAGCCACTCTGAGATGAGCCAAATGAACCTTGGGAGGGAACTGCTTTGAATATGCACCCGCTGTCTTTGAAGATACACTGCAGATGATTGCATCACTGCTGCCTGCATGACCAGACTTAACCCCTTTTACCCAGAGTCAGTAGAGAAAGGAGGATCTGCTTACTTGAATTATTTTTTCTCTCTTCACTGCAGAGTGTCTGCTTACTTGAATTTTGTTTTGTTCACTAAAGCATCTGCTATGTATTCCTTTTACGCTGTTGTTTGTTTTGACAAGACGTCACACCTGTGTTGCTATTTTGTATTTATGTCTGATATTTTGAATAAGGGAATGTTCATTTATGACGTTTGACAGAGTATAAGTACAGCATTGAGCTGAAGTACAATGCAAAGGCTGAAGCTTTTGCCACAAGGTCTCATTAGACAGTGTTCGCTTTCCCCTCTGTTGGAAGCATCAGCATTACCGTGCCAATGGAAAACACAGTCAGCGGTGTGTGAAGTTGGTCTGTAAGTAGATTTTTTAAAGGTGAAGACACTAAGAGCCAATTGCCCTCGTCACGTCAGAACTGATATTTACAGGAGGGTGAGGCCACATGTTTATTATGCTGCTTATTTCATGGGGCCCAACCCAACCACCTTCACAGCTTCTAGTTCTAGATCGCGAGCAGCTGGCTGTCGATGACGATGACGGGGGACGCGCCCCTCCAGCATCCCCTGACCCCTGACCCCCTCCTCAGTGTCATAATACCATGCCAAAACTCATTTTGCCATTTTTTTTTTCTTACTGAGTTTTTTGAAGTTTACATAGCAATAAAATGCTTAAGACACCTCTGCCCCATTGAGTATTTGGTGACTTCTTTCATGTGTCATGGATTTGTTTTCACTTAATAGAATATCATCCGAAGCACATTATAACAGACACTTTAAATAATATGAGTGCCTCTGTTGGACAGAAGCTCATCAGCTTAGTGCTGTTTTAACCATCTTTCTCTGTATGCATTGAATTACACACACACACATACACGTGAAATTCCAGCTCTCCCCAGGCCTCACACACACACTGACCATCACAGTGGCCTCGTGTCCCCATTCCGTCGGGTCTTTGGTTCTGCCTGGTCGCTGGCTGCGTGGCCCCATGTTATTTTTGGCGTGGGCACACGACCCAGTCCGCTGGGAGGCGAGAGCGACGCTCATGTCGCTCCCTGGCTGTCTGACGTGTGAATTAAGCGTTGTCCTGTCGCGTTGTGACCTGACATGAAAGAGGACGGATGGAGGTGTTCATTCCTTATTTACACGCGCTGTGTGTTTGTGTGTGGATCGCTCAGGCCAGTAACACACCCCTGCTGCTACTACTACTACTACACATGCGCATTTACACACACACACACACACACACACACACACACACACACACACACACACACACACAGCACTCCTCCTCAACTCATTTCAGCCTAGAGCTCTTATCTACGGGCCCTTTTCCTCTCAAAAATACACGCGTGAACTTCTCTGCCTCCCTCTCTTACACACAAAGACACACACACACACACACACAACCTTCACTGTACTACCCTTCTCCAGGCTTACCCCCCACCTCTACATACACACACCTCCTCTCTTTTCACCTCTCTTTACACACATCTTTCCTTACCTACTCTCCCATGTACACACTTTTTCTTTTTATTTCTTTCCTTACACACACACACACACACACACACACTGCTCTTTCCATCTCTACTGAGTTTCACCTGTGGAGGTGTAGAATACCACCTTGAGCTGCTCCCCACCCAAGTGTGAAGACGAGTAGACCTGAATCTGTGACCCTTCATGATCTTGGCTTACAACCACCCCAATAGAACAGCTAGCAAAAAGAAACGCACACACCCACAGCCTTCTTTTTTAGGCTCCAGGAGGAGGTTTGGACAGTGTGACCGTTCATCACTGTGAGAAGATAACCATGCAGTCACAGAGTACGTGCCGAGGTGGTGTGTATGTGTGTGCCCCCTTTTAAATAAACATTGACGTGTGTAATCCACGGGCCAGGGAAGAAACGGTGCATTTGGGAGCAGTGTGACATGGGCCCTGTCCAGATGTGATAGCCTAATGTGCAAATACATATGCACAGACACACACACACACACACGGAGAAGCAAGGCCAGGCCAGACATCCTAGCCAAACAGAGAGAGAAGTCAGTGACCCACTCACCCTGTTCCTGTTACTGAGCTTCTGCTAATAGTAATCCTTAATTCCAAATGCCCTTCGTTTCAATGTAGGTGATGGTGTTGTGTGTGTGGCGGCATTGTCATGTTGTAAAAACTGTATGAAACCGTATGAAACAGACAATATTTTATGGACAAACAAGAGTGGGCAACAAGGCAAAAAAATTGATCACAATTATTTTCCAATAGTAATTAATATTGATTGATGAAACCTCTGATCAAAATCACGTTAAATTGGCTGGACAGGGCAGAATTGTGTGAGTGTACTACACACATGCGGGAGTGTACTTTCAAGGACCAGTACATGAGCACACTCAGTAGAATGCAATGTTGTGGCTTCCATTCAGCTGTTTGTTTAGTGTTTCAAGAAGTGCGATAGCCTTCTCTGTCCCTCGTTATAATGAGGCGAGTGTGTATCCTCAGCAACTGTGAGCCAGGGCACACTATCCCTGGTGGCACCAGGGATGGCACCTCACCCGTGCTGCGCTCTGCCAAACCCATAGCCACATTAATCAGAGCATTAGCATCCGACAGCCACCTGTCATGTGTGACTTACTTATTTACTCACATGCCTTACTCCAATGGCCTGCTTATAGCAGAGTGTCAGTGTGTGTGTGTGTGTGTGTATATGTGTAAGTGTCTGTGTGTGTGTGTATGCGTGAGCTTATGGCAGAGTGTCAGTGTGTGTGTGTATGTGTGAGCTTATAGCAGAGTGTCAGTGTATGTGCGTGTGTGTGTGTGCGTGTGAGCTTATAGCAGTGCCAAGGCAGTGCCTCTCCTGGTCAGAGTATACACTAGATTGTGTGTGGAACAGGAACACAAAAAGCAGTGACTGGAAGTGAAAAAGCAAATAAACAAACAAACAAACAAATAAATAAATAAGCACAGAGGCGATGATAGTGGGGAGAAAAAACAATGAAGTCTGTAGACAACCTGTGTCGATCACTTCCCAAGGGGAAATTACTCCCTTCTAGTTGCTCAGGACGAATTATGCGACGTCTCCCAACTGAATTTGTCTGCTGCTGTTGTCTTGCACACTCTCAGTTTTGAGCGAGCCGATATCTCTCTTTCTCTCTCTCTCTCTGTGTTTGTGTGTGTGTGACTGCTGGGAAGGCACAGGTGCACACTACAGCCACTCTGCAGCAGGCTGTCCTATTCTTGTTTGGGCTTCACCGTCTCTGATAGTTCCCTGAAAAACACTAGGCCTGTGAATGATAATCCCTCAGCATAGAGTTGAGTCCCCTTCACACTTCAACTTTCATCCAGACCTGCCCTGGGATAGTGGGCAGGATTGGAATTGTGGGGAAAGTTACATGAAGGTTGTGACAATTTTAATAAAAGCCACTGTGCGTATGTGAGTGTGTGTATGTGAGTGTGTGTGTGTGTGAGTGTGTGTGTGTGTCAGCATGTTAGCTGTGAGGGGAGCCACTGTCCTCTCCACATTACCACTTCTTAGGGCCTAAGTGCTGAGACTGGACGCAAATAAAGAGTGAGAGAGACGAGTGGTCTTTTCTCTCTCACTCACTTTATCTTGCACAGCTATTCAGCAGCATCTTGTCCCTCTAAAGAGGTGTGTGTGTGTGTGTGTGTGTGTGTTGGGGGGAGGGGGACTATTTTTTCCTGTCCTGTATGTAGTTGAGTGTTAACAAAAGAAAAAGAAAAAAAGAAGTGAGATAGCAGCTGTCTCAAGTACAGATACTTCTATGTAGTTGAGTGTTAACAAAAGAAAAAGAAAAAAAGAAGTGAGATAGCAGCTGTCTCAAGTACAGATACTTCTGTCTGGATACTGATTCCGGATCCACACATACAGACACACACACACACACACAACATCCGCTGTGATCCAAAGCCGTCTGTGGTATACAAACACACACACACACACAACATCCGCTGTGATCCAAAGCCGTCTGTGGTGTACAAACACACACACACACACACACACACAACATACAACATCCGCTGTGATCCAAAGCCGTCTGTGGTGTAACCTGTGAGAGTGAGAGGTGGTAGCAGAAAGACGACAACCCTCAGGGAAGTGGGGACCATCCCTCCTCCTCCTCGTCTTCCTCTTGGTCTCGGTAGTGGTAGTAGAGCTCTCCTCTCCCTCTCCTCTCTCTCTCCTCTCTTCTCTCCTTTCCTCTCTCCTCTCCTCTCCTCGGGCACGGCGGCCCCTGTGGGGTTGGAAGCTTCCTGGTGGGGATTATCAATCCGTCCCCTCCAGCCTGGCTTCCAGACATGAGACCAGGACTCTCAGCCCATTAGTGCACCGCTGCGCTCAGGGACCTTACTACAGCTGTCTGCCTTCCTGCCACTGCACACACACGCACACACACCACCACCACCTATTTCCTTCTCTCTTTCTAGCTCTTATCTAATAATTATAAAGGTTAATATAAAGAATCTATCTATCTATCTATCTATCATTTAGAACACCACAGACTGTGCAACAGAAACAGATAAGACATCAGGTGGGAGTTTTACAGATGTCCACACTACACACCTATCATCCAGTTAGCAACCATTGCATAGGACTTTGATTTCACTAAGCTGCAATTTCTTTTATGTAGGTTGCTATGCATTATTACTGAGAAGTGAATTTCCTGCTCTGTAGTCAGCCCCTCTGAGTCAGGGCCCAGTCCTGGATAGCATATAAGCTGACTGTTCCTGCCTATTAGTGAAACTAATGCACAGTGATGTAGCTGGATGTCTTTCAAATCCCCTCCATCTATCCATTAAAATATAGCTGAGTGTGTGTGTGTGCGCGTGTGTGTTTTAATATCCTTTTATTCAGATCAGGAAACAGTCTACCTGACTTAGTTAAACAAATTGAATTTTAATTCAGTCCTAATACATTAGCAGTATTTAATAAAATTTCGATTGAACTTTAAAAGAACTGACACCTTCGTTTGTTTCTCTAGAGTTTGGTCTTCTGTGGACCCTTGAAGAACTCCAGACCTCCTGTCTGTGTGTGTGTGTGTGTGTGTGTGTGTGTGTGTGTGTGTGTGTGTGTGTGTGTGAGAGAGAGAGAGAGAGAGAGTCTGTCATCCTGAAGATGTGTGTATGTGTGAGTGTGTTTGAGTGTGTATGATCTGAAGATGAATTGTGTGTGAGAGTGTGTGAGAGACAGACAGAAAGTGTGTGTGTGTGCGTGTGTGTGTGTGTGTGTGAATATGAAGAACTGTGTATACGTGTCTGTGTGTGTGAGAGAGAGAGACAGAGAGAGAGAGAGTGTGTTTGAGTGTGTGTGAGTGAGTATGCTTGTGTGTGTGGGGGGTGGCAAAGTGTGTGTCTGTGTCTGAGAGAGAGAGAGAGAAGAAGAGAGAGTGTTTGAGAGTATGTATGTGTGTGCGTGTGTGGATGTGAAGATGAACTGTGTGTGTGTATTGATTAGAGGCTCAAAGAGAGCCCCACTCTGGAGGGCTCGATTGCCTCCAACCGATTTGTTGTTGATCCCCCGAGCCCGAGGACAGACATCGTGAACTCCAGAGGTCAATACTTAAAGAAGCCAATAAGTTCGGGTAGGTTAACGGAATTCTTGCAGATACGCAGAAGTGCAATTTTGGCTTTTTAGACCCCCTTTAGGCCCCTCAAACACTCAGAGACGTTTAATATTCTTTAAATGAAAAGACAGGAGGCCAGGGAAGTTATTTAATAGTTTACGTTGTCAGGGTGAGAAATCATATCACTATACAGCTCCTATTTTCAGTTTCAAATCAGACGGATTCGGCTGATTCATCAGAATTATATTGAAATGTTTTCTATTTTGCCATTGATTTTTTTCATCTGATCACATAACTCAAACAGCTTAACACTTAAAAAAGCCTTAGTTGTGCTGTCACTGTAAATATCTTTTTGCTGTGAATGCCAGAGTAATCTCCTTCAGTCTAAATGGATTGTATAATAAACATCATGACTTAAGATTCAAGTTGCTCTGAAGAATTCCTTAGCCCCCTTTTTTGTTTGAGAAATAAAGAGGTTCTGAAGTTACACATGGTTAATCCAACTGTGTGTTTTCCTGCACTGGACATGTGCAAGCCTGTGTACGGACTTTGTATTACTGTACGGACAACTGTAAGTCTAGCAATATGTATAGGTGTGCGCATTGAGGAGAATCTCTTCTTGTGTTGATGAATACCATGTCTAAAATTTGTTTGTCATTCTTCAAATCACCCTTTCCAAGTGATTTCAACCTTACCATTCTTCATATTGTTATGATTAAGGGATGTGACAACAGCCTCAGCATCAGTCCTCTGGAGTTCAGTGGTCATAGGATCAGCAATATTCAGATAACTAAGCCACCAGCGATATTCAGATATCTAACCCACCAGCGATATTCAGATAACTAACCCATCAGCGATATTCAGATAACTAACCCATCAGCGAAATTCAGATAACTAAGCCACCAGCGATATTCAGATAACTAACCCACCAGTGATATTCAGATAACTAACCCATCAGCGAAATTCAGGTAACTAACCCACCAGTGATACTGAGATAACTTAACCCTCCAGCAATATTCAGAAAATTTAACCCTCCAGCATTATTCAGAGAACTTAACGCAAAGAAGAAGTGGGCCACACAAAGGTATAAGGGCTTAACCAATTGCCCTGTTGTTTGAGGTCATCAAGTAATGTCAGTACAGGAAAAACATTTGGTACAACATCCAGTGGACTAAAAAGGCTACTAATTAGAAGCTAAGTCTAATCAATGGGGGCAAGCAAGCTGGGTTTCAGCTGCAGTTTATCAGTCTTGGTTAGCTTCAGCTACTGGTTCAAACAAGATTTCAATGCACAGAATCTTCATTAGAACCACTCTGTGTATTTGACAAGGTTTGAGGTTGCTGAAGTGTGTATCTCTTGGAAAACCTTATCATTTGGCTGCTGCAGAGGGTCTTGTCCTGCCAGCTGCAATCAGAAATATGGGTTAAGCTCTTCTCAGCGCTGATTTTTTTGGCTTTGCTAGTCTGCAGCGGGGGGGAAGCACGCCAGACCCTGACAGACGCGAAGCAAGAAGTGATTTAAGTGGAGATCAGAATCAGGTTTACAGGTGCACGCCAAGCAAAGCAGAGGCAACAACCCTCTGAGTGATATACAGCTGATGTTTACATTTTTTAAATGCTATTTCTGAGGCTCCAGGTCACAGATGGGTCCCACTGCACTTTTTTCATAACAATAAAAAATATGACATTTGGTGACTTTAGTGACATGAGGCTACATGAAAATACAGTGACATGTAGAGGCTACATGAAAATACAGACTAGTCCAACCACATACCAGGCCATATGATTTGAAATCTATTTGAAAAAAAAAAAGTTTTTAGAAATACAAAAACATCTAAACTATGCATACTCCATTAGATTATACTGTGCATTTAGCACTATGACATTTAATTTGAAGATGGTGAATTTGAAGTTCAGACCTTCCTCCACATGATACTACATTGACTGGAGTCTGGTGAGTTATTATCTTCACTCTTACTCTGTGGCTGCGAAATTAGATGGATGAATGAAGTACCAATCTATCCCTATCAATGAAATTAGTTTACATTTGTACTTAAGTCCTAATGAATGCTATGTGTTGACCGCTATCCAAGTTTCAGTTAGTCTCCATCAGTTTTGCTGTGGAAAAAGGACAGAAACATATCTTCTTATTTTTTTATCCTGTTGCACAGATCTCAGCTTGGCTAGACCCCTTACATGTTTTAAACACAACATATGGTGCAGAAAATCTAGCACAGACAAAGAAAATACAACATAAGCTGGTTTGTGACGGATTTTGCCCACTACAGGACTGCATCACCAGTTTCCTCATAACACAACACTACAGCTTAGGACTAACATAAGTCAGTGTCCAGTTAAAATAAATAAATAATAAAAACAAAAATAACAACAACAACAATAATAATAACTAATAATTATTATTGTTGTTGTTGTTGTTGTTATGTATATATAGCAGGGATACTTTCCATTCTAAATTCCAGTCACTGTCTGCCAGTATCCACTGGTTATTTTTAAACTAAACTTAGACATGGATGAGAGAAAGAAAACGTGTGAGCTGAGAGAAGCTTGCTTTCTGCCCCAGAAGAAAAACAAAAATCCTAAAACATACTTTGCTCTTTGTTGAGCCAGTGGACAGCTTGTTTGAATTTTGCTTGCCAGTTGCCTAGCCTAATACTGTGTCTTTTTTGTATGAATCAGACTTTTTAATACTTGTGCATGTTTTTTGCATGCTAATGAAATAGTCTTCCTGTCTTGTACACATGTACAGCATAACAAGCCTTGGTTACTTTGAGGACAAAACAGATGCTATTTAGAGAAGGTAATAAAAGGGTAATATCCATACAGTCTGCATAGTGTTAGTTCATAAATCACGCCTGATAAAAATGCATTGTGCAAACAAAAATGACAGTGTTTGTGGAGAATTAATTGAAATGTAGTGAGCATTTACATGTAGTGCAGAGTACATTACCACTGTTGAGCAAATGCTAGTGTGTGCAGAGTGGAGAGGTGTATTCTTGGGCTTAATTGAACGCATCCCTCCTCGGAGGAGATCACACAGGGGAACAAATTGTCCCGTGGCTGCTAAGGAGGAAAACAAATGTGTCCAGCTGACCCGCAGCCTGTGCTTCAGCTACGACCCCAAGGGAGGGCCTCGTCTAAAACCAGCTATCAAAAGAAAATATGGCAAAAACAGCCATCTCTCTCTCTTTCTCTCACTCACTCTCTTTCTTTTACACACACACACACACACACAGACCCCAGAAATGTTTAGTGCACATACTAGATATCAGGCCTTCTGCAGACCATGAAGAGCTGCTCATTTTTGCCATTACCAGAGTCTGGAGTCCTATCATTCTGAAATGGATACAAAAATAGAACAATCCAGATTCCTGGAGAAAATGATGAAGTTCTTTCTCAGTCCATGGCTTTTACTTGGTGTATATATTTTGGTGGTGGTCCTGGTTAAGTGAATAGCCTGCACATATCCAGTTGACATATATATATATATATATATATATATATATATATATATATATATATATATATATATATATATATGTAGCAGCTGTCATAAACTGCTCACAAAGCATTCATGACTCGACACAACATTCATACACAACCTTTCATAAATGTGGAAGACATCACGTCAGTAATTTATCTAAATAAAACTGCGGTCTCAAAGCAGCAAGGCCATTTTTGTTTTAAACCTGTTTAAACATTCTCATTTGAGTGTAGGCAAGGTAGCAAAAGATGATAATTACCTGCAAAAGTTACTTTTTTTTTTTTTCATAAAAGATTGAAATTATATGCTTGCTCATGATCTGTCTCTTTGACATTGGATTTGCCCATTGACTCTGATGTGACTGTTGGACTGAAGCAAGCATACGTTTTTTTATGAAACATTTAAATTATGGGTTCTCCAGTCCAGAGGTCTCAAAGCAGCATTGCCGTTTTTGGTTTAAATCTGTTACCTGATCATGTCACATCAGAGTCAATCAAATACTGGACATTTCTATGTAGTTTACCTCTCAGTGTTAAACTCGTATAAGTGATTGTGAATACTTCACAACTTGTATAGTAAAGTGACGTTTGACATTGACAGTAGACTTCAGATATTCATTAAATATGTAGATGTGATATGATCAGGTAATATGATGGCAATGCTGCTTTGAGACCGTTGACTTTTATTTTGACTTTTAAGTTATCTCCATTCTGTCTTCCACATGAAAGGTTTGGTATGAATGTTGAGTCATGTCTTATGAAGTCATGAATAAGTCACAATAAATTGTGATCAATTTATGACAATTGCTATGAATGTGTTATGTACACACCCGTCAAGTAAAACAAAAACGGTTTTAAAAAGCTTATTAGTCACAATAATTTTTTGTTTTACCATGACAAACACAGCACACCACAGCACAGCTACTAGGTGCTTTCTTTGAGCTAAAAGGGACTACTAGGACAAAAGAATGTGGTATTTTGGTTGGCTTTCTCCCCGTCCCAAATGGAGCACAGGCAGTAATAAAAAAATGTACAAAAAATGTCAAAGTAAATCGTTAGATATTTCCGCTTCAAAGTGCCATGCTTTGTAATTCTATCCAGTGCTTTGGCAAAGCTACGCAGAGCTTAGGAGAGTATCATTCTCAACTCATAGAGGACCTTTCAAAAATATGAAAGGCACATTGTTCAGGCGGGCTGTGTTCTGTGCCTCTCACTCTTACACATGCACACAACAGACAGTCTGCTATGGAAATCAAGAAAATTGACTGTTGGGAAAATCTTAAAAAAAATAAAAAAACAGATTCCTGAGGACTTGAAAAGCACTCAAAGGAGGAAGCAAGGGTGACATACATAAGTTGTCCATGAAATACCTGTTTGCATTCCTGGAAGCAGGTGATGCTTGCCCAGGTGAGGAAATAAGACTCAAGAGTTCCCCCCTAGCAGCACCAGCGGCTAATCTGTCTAATCTGTCTAATCTGTCTAATCTGTCATATATCAGTTTTTAAAATGTAGGCAACAGCTGGTTACAGACCTAATAATGCTTCTGAACCGAAATGTGTTATGACGGTGCTTTATACTTCAAAAACAAAAACTTTCCAAATGTTTTTGACCTTTTTTTAATCACTGGAATGACACAGATTTGAAGACAGTTCTGGGAACACTGTAGATAAACATGCACTTTTTTCTCGTCTGTTTCTGTATTTCCATCTCTTCCCAGACTCACCTGCATTGGCAATCAGACAGAAATCACTTGAGAGTCCAAGAGGGAGTAAAAATAGCTCCAAATGGGATGCGCTAAGGAGAGGCTTTTAAAAGGCTTGATTACGACACCAGGAAGGCCTTATAGAAATGGCGGGAGGGGCTCTCTCTGGCTCACATCTGCCATTGTAGTTGTAGAAGCCCGTAAATTCTCCCATACCGCCTGGAGAAATGGAACAAGTGAAATAACAGGCAAGCAGAGACTATAACATAGTTTTTAGCTAGAACAAAGTGCTTCATAAGAGTGTTATTATTGTATTATTGTATTATATTGTATTATATATAGTATATATTTATACTAATATATTATTAGTGTTGTTATCATTATCTTTCAGACCAAATTACAATCCTGTAATTCCAGTAATACTGTTGATGTTTGATGTGAGTGAGTGGTTTGTGTCCAGGCTGTGTGTCCACCTGTGAATTCATCTCTGTCTCTCCTCACTCCCCCTGATCCTCCTGATCCCCCTGACCCCATCAGTCTAAAGTTTACCTCCTATTGGCCAATCAAAACAAACCACTCCCCCACAGACAGGGTGTTTTGACACAGCTTGACTGTCCCTGAGCTGAACCCCCCATCCCCAACACACACACACACACACACACACACACACACACACACACACAGACATACACTCAAATACACACACACACACACACACACACACACAGACATACACTCAAATACACACACACACACACACATACACACACACCACCTCCAGCCTGGTCAAGGCTGTGAAACCTCATGTCAGCCATGCAGCAGCGGAGTGGGAAAGCCAGGCCCAGAGCAGTGCAGGTGGAGCGGGGTGGCGGTTAGGCCTTTAGCTGGGGGTCCCCCCAAGCAGCAGCAGTCACTGGAGGGTCACTCCGCTCAGACGCCTCCATGTGCTGCTTTAGCTGGTGGCCACCACTGAGTCTGTTTATTTGGGCTAGTAAAAACCTCAAAGACACTCGCTGGATCACAAGGAAATGTGTGTGAGTGTGTACGTGTGTGTGTGTTGATGTACTGTGTGTGTGTCTGTGTATATATGCACTATGTGTGTGAGAGTGTGTGTGTGATGAGTGGGTATGTTTTTAAGACTGCATATATGCTAGTATGCTAGTGGTGTTTCTGCCTACATGTTAGAGCACTGCTTCAGTGTCTTTCTCTCTCTCTCTCTCTCTCTCTCTTTCTCTCTCTCTGTCCAACTCTCAAACACATGCAGCTGATCTCTGCTGTCCTGCACTCTAATCACATAACACTTCTTCAGCACTGCTGATCAGCTGCCCACTCCAGATGGTCACAGTCACTAGCCCTTTCTCCCTCTTTCTCTCCCACACACACACATACACACGCACATAAGAGCACACATACATGCACACACACACACACGTGCACATAAGTGCACACATACATGCACACACACACACACACCTGAATGAGCCTCAGCCCTCTGGCCTCTCTTCCTGCTTGCCTCCAAGGGTCCTGAGAAAGGGTCACGAAGACACAGTGTGTGCAGGGGTCCTTAGCTGGCTTTTTACTTTTTTCATTTTAGTGCTAAGCTCTTTTTTTGGCTTTTCTCAGTCTCAGCATCCACTGAAAGGCATTACAAAAGTCTATATACCCTTGTTATAATGTGTTTTTGGGGTTACTGAAATAATGGATTTACACTGGACAGAGGGACAGAGGCAAAACATCTTCTCTAAAATACAATGTGGTGGTAAACCTTCAATAGTACAGTTTGTGTAAGAAGTACAGTCATGCTTGGAGAGACTCTACAGACAGGTAATGCTTTGTTACTAATATTTAAATCAAAAGCACAACATAAGTGATTTAGCAGAAAAAATACATATACAGATATATACATATACATATAATATATATACATATAAGGAATCAAGGTGGAAAATGATGGTGTGAATTAATTTCAGAGTGAAGTTAGCAGCTTGCTTTTAGTCCAAGCTGGAGTTCACATGGAACGAAGAACAATGTGCAGGAGCAGCCAGGGTAACTCCATTACCTGCCCGCGGTAATGAAAAACACACTTAAGGGATTACCGACACCAAGTATCCAAACACACACACACACACACACACTCTCACTCACAGCTAATCACCCAGCCGCTGCACACACAAAGAAACACACACACACGCACATACACTGAAACACACACACACACACACACACAGAAACACATACACTAAAATCAATCAAAGTGCTGATTTAGGCCTGGGATTCTGTTACACAAAATGTAACCTTGTTTTACCGGCTGGCATATCCTTGAATGGTGTAGTTATTAAATGGGAGACGGGGGCATACTCCTCATGACAAGCACTAATGAAATGGAAACAGCCCTAAAACAGCCTGCTGCAGCTCACACTCCAATATTTATGATTTATCTTGAAGTCACTCAACTTAAAAGCAGCTTCACCATCTTTTTTGAAAACAAATCTTACAGGCGTGTGGCATACAAACACACACACACACACAGACACACATGCATGCATGCACACCAACACACACACACACACACACTCACACACACACAGACACACATGCACACACTTGCATGCATGCACACCAACACACACATTCTTGCAGCCGGATGTATTTCATGCTAACATCCGCAAACAGTTGCTCCCCTCTGGAGTAAGATAAATAGGTTTATAAGCATGATTAATGGGGCTGATTTGTGTTGACAGGACCCTGAATGACACGATGCAGGTGTGGCCCTGGCATTTCACTTCTCCCTGCACATAAAAGAAGCTGAACAGCTGCCCTTTTCCCTCTCCTCTCTCTCGCTCTCCCTCTCTTTTTCTGTCTGTGAGGCATCATCATTCCATCTCAATCAGCCAGCCCGATGCTGGTCATCTCTGTGGATTAGGAGCAGGGTAACCTTTGGCTGGGATGACAAACGTTTGCCAGACACCACTCTGAGGTTGTCCAGCCTTGGGCTTAATCCTGCTGCTCACACGCCTGCACATAGCCTCCCTCTGAGCCCAGGCAGGAAATAGTTAAGATGTCTGTCATTCAGAAAGAAAGCGAGAGTAGGACAGAAGGAGTGAGAGAGAAAGAGATGAATGAACAACTGGACTTGAAAGAAAAAAAAAACAAAAACATGAACACATGTGATGTCTGAATACAATCAGTCTGTCTTTTTTTGTTCCTATACACAAAATTCTCTTACCTTATTTATCGTATTTTATTTGTTTTTCTTGCCAAAGCCTAAGATTGTGTATGCTGGGAATTATGGTTGGTTGTGTTGTTAATTTGAAATGAGATTTTCATTCAAATGGTTTTGCATTTCTCTGAAAGAATAGGCCCAGATGGGTAAGCAAGGGAAACAGAACATCCACAGGACCTTTCAGCAGCTGTAGGGGAGCTCCAATCACCCCCCCCCTCAGCCCCAAACAGACACACACTCCTCAGTCCCACTACCCATTTATCCCCTCCGCCTAAATAAGTACATGAAGCACAGCCATTTGCAATGCACTCCAGTGAAGTTTTCCACTACAGTGCATAGCATTCAGTCGACACCCATTCAGTTGCACGTCGTTGATGAGGGGGGGAATAAATAAAGCTTCACGCACTGCACCTGAATCACTGCCAATCCAGGAAACAACAAGGGAGAACGCAGCGAGTAATCGAATCAACATGGCCGGCGATGAGAGAGAAGCACCCTCAGACTAAACTCATTCATGCCGGGAGAGGGAGAGACAGACAGAGAGAGAGAGAGAAAGAGAAAAAGAGAGCAAGAACAGAGAGAGAGACAGACAGACAGACAGAGAGAAAGAAAGAGAAAAAGAGAGCAAGGGAGACAGAGGCCATATTTATTCAGCAGTGCAAGATGCCAGTGGGGAAACATCATGGAACCCACAGCTAAGCCACATCAAGAGAGTCACAGGGCGGCAGAGTTGGAACCCTCGAGTTGATTCTACTCGAAGGTTCCCCTTTGGCTTACCCCCGCTCTGCTCCGATCCGCTCTGCGCCGCGTGGTTCCGTGGTGCGCCGCAAGTGCGCCGCACACCTTTGGCTCGGCGAGGAGAAATGAAAAGCAGTGGAGACACCAATCAAAGCGCTCTGAGAAAAACTCACTTGACAACCTCTGATGTTGCATCAGGTCCCCAGAAGGCTCAAGCCCAACTGAAGGCCCCACAGAGGCAAAAAGAACTGATCCCCCCACCCCTCCCCCACCCCCACCCCCTCCCCGCAAGTCTCCTCGACCACGGCTTCACAGTGTTAAGTCATACAATTAAAAATTCAATCATGGAGCTAATTCCCTATTGTGTGTGTTTTTCTTTCTTTTTTCTTTTTTTTTTTTTCTTCTGCGGCTGAGAGAGGAAAGGATGGAAGAGGGTGACCACATCTGCCTACTCTCAGCCATATGCTGAGGAATGCTAATGGCCTGCCTATTACCATAAACAAGTATAAAAAGTAGGGCATTGGGTATCTGCGATGCCACACACACAAAAAAAGGGGGAAAAAAAAAACAGTCACCTTGGATAACGGTTGAATAGCTGTACGCAAGTCAGAGCGGAGGAGAGACGCTTGGAGACGGCGTGGCAGCAGAGGCTCGTGAAATCTGGCCGTCACGGCTCTTGATGAGTACCCTTGACAAAAAAAGTGAAATCTGTATGCAGCTCAGCAGGCAGGGACCTTGTCAGATGCTAATACGTGGGCCGCAGCCGAGGTTGCGATCCACGGCTATTTATATATTTCTTCTCTGGCAGAGAGATGTATTTGTTGTGATGTAGTACTGGCCCATACCAGATGGTGGTGGTCTTTGCTCTCGCTTCATAAATCACAACCCCCACACCCATCACACCCCCAACACACACACACACACATACACACATACACACACACTCTCACTCTCACTCTCTCTCTCTCACACACACGCCAGTGTGCATCCCACCATCCACACACACTATCTCTCTCTCTCTCTCTCTCTCACACACACACACACACACATACCCCCACCTCTCTGCATCCTCCCTGCCCTCCCTCTTGTTATTCATTAAAGCGGGCTGGAATAATAAGTCCCCAAGAAACTAAGAACATGTGATGAAGCCATAGTTAATAATGTATACATCTGCCCTCCCCCTCTCTTTTCCCTTCTTTCTCCCTGCCTCTCACCATCCTCAGCCTCCCCCTTTCTAAAATCTGCAGAGTGCTCCGTCATCTCTCTCTCTCTGTCTCTCTCTCTCTGTTGCCGTGCCCCGCCAGTAGAATGAAGTAAATGCTCATTAACATATTTATATTTATAGATGAGGTCATGTGACTAAAAGTCTGAGCCTCAGTACAGTTAGACAGATAACGCCCCCCTCATCTCCAGCCTCCCCACAGCTCTATTCTTTTGACTGCATGTTTACTTTTACGCTGCTTCGTGGTGCTTGAAAAAAGTTGCTCTCGTCCATTGAGCGAAATTCGCCATTTTGTGTAATAAATTCACCCGGGTTAGACACCATCCACATGCTTTTGAAATGTACTGAACTGAGCTATGAGGAGGCGTGTCTTTTGGGTGAAAGCTACTCAAGTTTGGGCTTGAGCCTTACATTGCTTCAGGCCTTGGCAGTGGGAACATAGACATCCATCTTTTCCTGATAGAGAAGTCATGAAAACAATGAGGAATGATGCTTATTAAACTCATGCATTATGGATGTATTGTTCTTTTTTTTACCTAATCGAATAATATGGGAACAAACTAATAACAGTAACAAAACATTAAACAAGTTATACTTTACTCGATGCAATTAATTTTATTTTGAGATATAGATGAATTTACAAAATTAATAAAATAAACTGAAAAAGAATTCCAGCTTTTGCTCAAAGAAAATAATGCTGAAATAAGTAAATAAACAAATACATACTAATAAATTTAGACAAAAGGGATATACAAGCATACAAGAAATTTTTCTAAAGTAATGATTGTAGTTTGTAATGTTTGTCTGTAGTTTGATTCAGAATTTAGTTTTTTTTCTTTCTTGTTTGATTCTTAAAAAAAATAAAATTAAAAGCACACTGAAGACAGCATGAGTATATATCAGTATGTCAATAAAGCCTACTTATTCAAATTCCCTCCACTTGTCTTGAAGTGTCCATCAGCTGATTTAAACATTTCTGCAGATGAAGCCACCAGAGAGAGACTTTCCAGTGAGAATGTATTCATCAATAAGACACTAGTGTCAGGGGTGAGAGTTATACACTTCATTACACTAAGCCAACAATACAACAACTCTTGTTAGAGATGCACTAGGGTATGCTCTGAATTTCAGCAGGCAAATCAAGCCACTTGACTACCATTTTAAAGCCAAATGCAAGACTGCAGCTACAAGGAGAATCTGCATGAATACATTTTGTTTAATTCAGCTCAGTTGAATTTAAATAGAAATGCAATAATCATATGCGTCGTCTCCAGTTTAAAACTGTCATTATGCAAGACTACAATAATAGCATCTTTGTGATTGAGTATTTTAATTAGACATACATTTCATATATTTCAATTACTTTTATTTTATTTGCCACAAGTATGAACCCCTAAGCTTGGGGTATGGATTTTTTTTTTTAGATAGATGAGCTTCTGTTAATGAAAAGTGTTGTTGTTATAGACGGCCCCCAAAATAAATAAATAAATAAATAACCACACCCGCATGCACACATGGGCACGAACCACTCACACATACACACACACACACACACACACACACATTTCTGCTGCTGTTGAGATGTTGAGTGATTGTTTTCCTGAAGACTCCACAGTCTCTTTGTCCTGCTGCTGACTCTGATTGCCACTTTTGGCTTTGCCACTGATCTAATTCATTTGCATTCCTTTTGGAGCCTCTGCTATGATCAGGACAACAACAACAAAAAATGTATGCAAATATTTCTACTTATGCAGATGTGAAAATACTTGAAATCAAAGGAAGAAATTATTTCATTAACACCAGTGTGTAAGGCAATCGAGGCTGCCCAGGTTGTCACAGATACACTGACAGACAGCTCGTGCAGATGCGCTAACTAGCTGATGAAAAGCTTCAGTGTTTGCCTTGAATAGCTCAGGGCAGCACTCTATTTTGCCAGGAACAGAGAATACGGCACAGTGTTTTTAACCTGAGCATCTCATCATGCTTCTCCATAATGCATAACCCACATTATAAAGTGTGAAGCAGCTCTTCTAAATGAAACAGCATGCTGATAATGGCTAGGAGACGTGGCACAGTTGTATACTCCACAGGCTGGAAAGACAAGCTCTGTGGCTTACGTGCAGGCGGCATTGACTAGCTTGCCGCATTGACAAGAGCCAGGGCAAAGAGTAGCATTGTTGACAGACACTGGTAAACACGGCACAACACAAATAGCGTATGACAACTCAAGGCCAGATACTCCCAAAGAGGCACGTAATCAGCTATGTCAAAAAAACAAAACAAAAAAATACACACACACACACACAAGCTAAGCCTGGCATGAGAAACTGCAGACACTTGATTAACTGATGTTTTAAAGCAGTATGGTTCAAACATGACTGTGATACTGCCATACTAAAAATACTGGCGCTCCAGCAAGGCATGGTATCAGGGGGAGTAAGTGAATAGAGGACAAAGGCAGAAAAAAAGCAAAGCTAGATTTCCCATGAATGAGACTTCCTCATTCCCATTGTATATATCCTTTTGGAAAAAATACCTCCACATAATTTCTGGTTTTCACAGGACAATTATCGATGGATAAATAGACTGTCAGAAATGGTGTCTGCCAGCAACATTGTTGTGGGACTTCAATTGTGAGTCTCAGGGTAAACCTGTGGTCTGACAGTCTGGCCCTTTGTGAAACTGAGAATACGTTTGATTCTACCACCGCATGGGCATGACAAAAAAAAAAAAAAATCCTCCTAACAATATTTTCCAGATTCAGCATATTTGCAAGTGATGAAACACATGGCAGCAGCGGCTCCACAAAAAAGGGGCTGGTGGAAATTTGAGTTTTTGGGGAGATGCGTATCTGTGAAACCTGTTTACCTTTCTCACCGCTGGCCTTATTGACATGTTCTAGAACATTCCCAGCAGCTGTAATCCTGGTGATTAAGAGCCGCTGACAGTTTGGTCGAAGTTTATTGTTACTGGAGCTCTCAGGCCCTTTGGCTGGCATATTAAATGTGCCTGTGTGTCTAAAAGGGGGGGGGGGGGTATTGGGTATGGGGTGAGGTCGAAACCCGAGATATGGAGGGGGGGGGATCAAATCCTGTCTGTCACTGGCTGCTGACACCCTGGAGTTAGAGGAGGACAGTCGGAGAGCAGACATGTTTTCTTGCATCTGCTGATGAAAGTGTGAGCGCCTGAGAGAGCAACAATGCAGACACACACACACACACACACACACACACACATACACACAAACACACTAGCTCAAATGGGCGCAGATATGCACATAATGCAAGATTACACAGACACAGATATAGACACACACACACATACACTCACCACTCAAAGCACAGAGGCGCACACCCTGGCATAAACACATGTAAAGTGTACACACTGACATGGATATAATTACCACACACACACACAAACACACACACATCAAACATACAATGCAAGAGACAGAGATCCATAGTTTCACGTAATTCTCAGTCATTAATTAACACAGACCTGTGGCCTGTATAGACTAGGCAAACATTCAGCTGTAAAAACTACAGAGTTTTAAGGTGTCCAATCAAATCAGAGCGTCCCAGATAAAAATGCGGCACTGCAGCTCAACCTTAAGGCAGCCCCAGGCATGTCATTAGGATGGGAATCAGATGGCCAATAGTAGAGCTTGAAAACTACCCAACCAAGAACTGTAAAAGTGAAAATTCATCACTTTTCCAAAAAAAAATAAAAAATAAAATAAAAATGGTTTGCACACACATATCAGCCAATAAAGGCTTTGGAACAGAGATGGCCATGAGGCTAGCCTTTAGGTGTCACTGTATTTTCAAGAATAGGACCCAGCCCATTCTCTCAGCTAAAGGAAAACTTACTGTCTTGGGGGATATTTATATAATTCAGTTGATCTCTCCACTACTGCATGGAGACAAACAGTTTCCAGTCTCTCTCCAGTTGTAAAAAGAGAGAGAGATAGAGAGAGAGAGAGAGAGAGAGAGAAGGAAGGAAAGGAATAAAGGAATAATGGAAAAAACAAGGAGACAAAGCAAGAGAGTGAAAAAGTGAGGGAGAGGGAGAAAGAAAGACAGAAAGAGGGGGGGGTATTATTATGGTTAATGGATGCTGACAGTTCTAATGAATTTCAATTTCTGGTTTTGGTTGCCACAGCTCTTTTGGAGTATGTGGTGCCCCTGTCTTTGGGTAAACATGTGCCAAGCCTCTCTGAGCCACAGGCTTCTCTGCTGTGGTGGAGATGGAGCATAGTTTGCGCTAAAGGCTGCTGAATGAATGTGCAAATATATCCCACAATGCTCTCTTTTATTGCGTCATATCATTCTAATTTGGTTCAGCATAAAAGGGAAAAAATATGAGAGAAAAAAAGAAAGAAAGAAAATTTCACAACAGTAATCTGCTAACATCCTCCCATGTTTTGATATCTGTTAAACTCTGTTAAATCTTATTCATGCTTAAACTCTTCATGTATAACAAAATTAATAATGATTATAATTGTGTTTTATAAAAAAAAAAAACATTTATCCATGTGTATTTCTCTGTAGTAATGAACTCACTAATATATATAATAAAAATGACAAAATAACTAATTACTAAACAACAATTTATACACTATATTATTATTATTATTATTATTATTATTATTATAAATTGACAAATATCTACACAATTGAAATGCATTTTAGTGTAAAATTACATTTCACCTACGACATAAACATGAAATATTTGTTTTAGTTAGCACAAGTTAAGTTTGCCAAGTTAGATTCTTGTTCATTGGTCCATGTGGACATCACACGTATTATGAGGCGCACCACAGGTAGGATTTCCTCTTGACTCACCGCATGGCACATTTCTAGAGTTTTATCAAGTAGAATGAGCAAAGTTTGAAAAGGACCTCTTCACTCCATCTTTTTTTTCCAAATTCGTCTACCTAGCAATCTATGGCTGCAATGTCAATATGATCCTGAAATCTGTCTCCAAGACCCTCACCAAGACTCTCAGTAGAGGGGAGGAGGATCTGTACAAGATCTGTACAAGAAAGAGCTCCCGCTGCCAACGGAGAGGGCAGTCAGCACAGACACAGCTCAGAATGAGGAGGGTATTCCATTATGTTGCTGCGGTGCTGTGTGCGGTGTGGTAGAGAAGAGAGCAGATATATATTTCTCTTTGGAGTTGATATCTGCCTTTCCCATTCACTCCTTCCCTTCTGTAGAGAGGCAGGAAGCTGTAAAACCGGCAGGAAATATACATCTACATTTTTTACTACTTTAGAAATCCATCACTGGATTTTCTCTCCATTTTTTGTTTTTTCTTGTCTTTTTTTTCCTCAGAGATCTGCTTCACTGCATCGCTCCACACATAATTAAGTCCCCCCTTCCTCCATGCGCACACACACACACACACACACACACACACTAAGTTCCTCCTCCTCCTCTTCATTCTGTGCTTGAGGCCGCTCCCTTTGCGTTTGTTATTAGGAGACAAGCGCAACTCGGGGTGTAGTGCTTAAGATGGCTGGAGTCTGTGAATGACAGAGTCAGCCAACAGTCTAAAAAACAGTGTGTCGTGGCAGCAACAGGCCTGTGTGGCAGGCGAAGTGACCTAGATTATGGAGGGATGGGGTGCAGAGGAGTTGTGGTGGGGGTGGGGGGAGGGTGGAGGGTTTTGGTTGTACAGGAGGTGGAAGAGGAGAAAGTGTTGGGTTTCCAATCCAGCGCTCAGACAAGAGTGTGCCAAATGACCTTGGACATGTCACACTGCCATCTGCCGCCTTTGTCTGCGCCCCGTCAGCGCACCTCTACCAGACCTACGTCTACATGACATTCCCACTTTCCTGACGCACAGTCAGGGACACGGCATCACCAGGAATGCCAAGGCCTGGACTGGAATCATGAGGTTACACCTTTCCTGGAGATGCCTCGGGCCACTGATCAGATATTATTGATATATCACTGACCTGTGGATGCCCCTGCTATGAACAGTGTGCAGGGAGAGTGGGAAATGAGTCTGTTTGATAATATCATTGCAAACTCATGAATGAATTCATATGGCAAGTGTTGTCATTTTTGTCCATATATTTGTGTATGTACATTTTTATTTCTTTAAATATTTTGGAGTTGAAACAGACAGCACAGCACAGAAAGACAAATTGGAGATAAAAGCTAAATAAACACACTAAATGATAAGATGATATCCAGTCAGAAGATATTTATTTATTTAGATATTTATTTTGTCTTCTGCTGCCTATGAAAATGCCACAGTCATCATAACACACATAGATTTCACACCCCACCATTTGCCAATCTGAGATATCAAATTACTCAAAATATCTCAAAAAACCCTCACATCACCCCAGCCTGGGAACAGATCAACCTCTGAGCTTTACCATGCTGAGCAAACCCTTGCATTGACTTCACCAAAGGGCTGTGGCGTAGAGTGCGGGGGTGAGGATTCTAGCCAATCATAATCAGTTAATTATGGCCTGACCTGCTCTCCCCAGGTGCTACGAGCCCAACCTGGCCTCTGCATTCCTTAAGACTGATATGAACTCAGGGATCAGCCCTCTTATTAGCGGCATTATCCCCTAAATGAAGTCCCCTGACGTCGCCCGTGGCAGCTCTGAGTGAGCACCTGCAGCCAATAAGAGAGAGAGAGAGGCGGCCTCCACAGCACATCGCTATATGAATCTCAGAGCTCTTGAGGAGGAAACTCCCCCCCGCCCCCCCCCCAAACGGTCCGTACGCCCCACCACCTCCCACTTTTGCAAGCTGTTTGGGAAATCAAAGCCAGTCCATGGCACGATGCAGTTAAACTGCAGTGCACTGACCAAAAGTAAAGTTTTTAATGACTTTTCTATCTCAGAATATAAGCTAGGACTGCAACTTCAACTTCCTATAGCCTGGTGTCGTTCCAGGCATTAAGGAGTGCAGAGTGGGCTTGTGTGTGCTTATTGCATCCATCTTCTATTAAAACACTCAGGCCTGTTGTTGTCTGTGTGATGGCGTTATGAAAAGAAGTGTTCCGATGGCCTGGCTCAGATGCTGCGGAAATGAGTCTGACCTTGGAGTGATGTGGGGAGGAAGCAAAGAGGCTCTCTCCTGTGCAGAATGACAGCTAGATTTAACCCCACTGAAAAGACACACTGCGCTGATGCTTTCACGTGCGTGTACACACACACACACACACACACACACACACACACACACACACACACACACACAAATACACGTTCTCTAATGCTCATACTCAAGCACATGTACACCCACACCCACCCACACAGATACACACACCGGCTCTCTTTCTCTCTCTCTTTCTCTCTCTCTCTCACACACACACACACACACACACATATATTCACTCACGCACACAGATACATACACACATACACGCATACACACACTCACATTCACTCAAACACAGATACACAGACACACACACACATACATTCACTCAAACGCACAGACACACACACACACACACACAAACACACATTGGGAAATTGCAAGTGATCAGGCCTGCTTTTCCAGCAGTAGCACAAAGGTGCTTTTCTCCCCTCCTTAGTCACTTCCAACCATCACTCCCCATTAGTCTTGGGTAAGTCTGAGGAATGCCTCCTCGTTAGCCCCTACGCTAGTCCCATGGAAGCCAGAGACCAGGGTTAAATGCACCTCACTGACAGGAGCCACATATGTTCATGACATCGGGGGGTGGAGTGGAGGGGGATGGTATGTGCCGGCCTGAGCCAGACTACCTGTGCACTGGGACCAACACTGCAGACCGGAGACTGCCCTCGCTCTCTGAGAGACCTTGTTGTTGTACCTACAGCTCCGATACAGACCTTCAGTTTTCCACTTGCACTGTAGCTCTGGGTAAGGTGCTTTTTGAATGTTGATAGTTCTATACACACACACACACACACACACACACACACATATATATATATATATATATACATTTTTTATCTAATCATGCATTTACATTACATTTATGCATTTAGCAGATGCTTTTATCCAAAGCCAGGGCCAGTCTCCCCTAGAGCAACTTAGGGTTAAGTGAGCCTTGCTCAAGGGCACAACGGTGACCACTACACTACCACCGCATGCAATAAAGGATTGTGAATCTGCATCTGAATCTAAATTTGCATGCCTCTACCACAGCCCATCCTCAAGGGCCATATAATTCAGTTGTAGTTGGATATATGTCCTTTTATATAGGAGAATTCAAGGCAATTAACAGAAAGCAATTTCTGTTGCTGTGACGTCACCTTTCCCAAAGAATGCGTGTTGTGTCTTTGGGGAGAGGAGTATCTCTGGAAGTGTGTCAGCGTTCATTTCAGTGGAGAATAGATACAGCAACACCGGTGTGCCTACACTGCTCAGAGACATGCTAAAAGCATCTTTCTGCAACACCAATCCCACGATTTCAACTCCCCGAGCAAGACATCATCAAAAGACACAGATTAAGCTGCGGTGCAATAACTCTAGCGAGGGGGCTGAGACGAACCTTAAACCTCCCACACAACTTCTACTCTCCATTCCACTGAGAGAGACGGGGTCCTGGTGTCATTACTCAGTGCTAATGCAGATTCATCACAGAAGCAGACTACTGGGACGACTTCACCAAATGTTACTTACAAGTCATACTTTGACAAAAGGCTCAATGTTGGTTCCATCGAACAACAATAAACACATTCACAGAGAATGAACACATGCTGTGTGCAAACATCCAGTATTTGATACACAGACCCAGAGACATGGATGCTAAGTGACCTTATTCAGCACATATCACTGAACTCACTTAGTGAAGCCAGGGGGTGATGAAAAATATATATATAAATATATATAAGATATTTCTGGCATGTAGGACTATTTACAGTAATAAATAGTTCACATACCAGACACTGATTTTGGCAGTTGTGGTTGCTTTAGACAAGTCTAGCCAAAATATTTATTATATTATATTTCTAATGATGTTTAGACATTTTTATAATTGCTAAGATAATGGGTTTATAATGAAAATATCCACAAATTATACCACTGTGTAAAATGACTGTTATGATGAATATTTGTTAATTACAGACAATATTTCAGGCAGCTGAAAACAGGCTGAAAATCCTTAAAAACACCAACAGATGTAGGCTACAATAGGCAGTCACTTGCTTGACCTTTAGGCTAAATATGTATATTTGGCAACATTGTATTGTGAAAGCTTCACATGTGATGTCCTTGTTACAATGTTACTCTTTGTCTCTGTGTTACAATGTTACTCTTTGTTTCTGTGTCTTTAATGAAACCTTGTATTTCACACATAATCATCTTATTTTTTGCTACGGCCATCGGATAAGGGATTAAAGGAGAATTGTCCTGTTGGAGTCACAATGCATGTGTGCATGTGGGCTCAAAATGGCAAACTAACTTGCCTTCTCCAACAGTAAGCCCTACTTTACTACAACACTACACCCCCCCCCCCCTCTCTCTCTTTCTCTCTGTCAATTGGAGGAAATAAAATGGCCACAAACACTATATGCCTGCGACCCAGACTGTAACACATTTCCAAGACAGGCAGCACAAATTTGTTTTGATTCCCTTCTTAAAAAGCCATGCAGACAAGTTCCAATATCACTGGGTAATTTTGCTTTAGAAACCCTTCAGGAGACGCAAGCTCCCACTCCCTCACAGCAAGGTGCATTATTTTTTGTAGGTCACCAAAACAATGACAGATTTAGTGGAAATAGCTGGTCCTTGGCGTTTAAGCCATTCTGACTGGTGATCTCTGTGTGTTCTGATTTTCATGACCCATGTTAGGAATCCATGAGGCAGAAATGGTTTATTGGAATGCCTCTCACTGTTCTCTGGCAGGAAATTGCATGGAAAGACTTATAACAGGGGAACAATTTGGGCTACCCGGCCAGTCATACAGGTATTGTAATTCTAATTCCACATCCCATTCCCTCGGACGAGTACAATTCTCTCTTGTGCTTTGTCGAGCATTTGGGCTCCGAAGCAATGCTTCAGAATTTTAGGTCAAATCAAATGGAATGCCCAAAACGATTCATTTTCCTCAATTATGCATTTTCTTGTAGCAATATCCATGGAACAAAGTATAGCTCGATAGCTTGTGTTGCTTAAATCACTGTTTATTGTTGTTGACTCGTGTTGTATTACATGCTAATCAGAGGGTTTAAATGAAAGCAGTGTGAGAAAAAAGACTGACCTCAATCACATGCCAAAATAAACATAGCCAAGAAATAGCCTAAATAAAAAGTCTATCTATCTATCTATCTATCTATCTATCTGTCTATCTATCTATCTGTCACTAATAAAAACTTATAAAATTGCAATTTGCGCACAAGGGCTGCAGTGGCTCCATTTAGATGTGCTCAGTGAAGCACTGTACACTGTACATAAAATCTAGCATTTGACTGACTAACTCTTTTAATTGGCGTCAAAAGAACATGCTTGAAGATTAGAGGGCAAGCTGACTGTAATTCTAACGGTCCATCCATCAGTCCAGTGACTTGCTGGCCGTTGTCTTTAATATGCTAATAACACCACTCTGCATTGTTTTCATGGAGGCTGTCCAGCCAGCAGCCCTGTAAGCCAACACCTTAATGACCTCCGGCCTGCCAACACTGATTTGAGCTTGTCGAGGAAACCTCAGTGCATTCAACACAGCTATTCAGGAACGTACCATAATATTCATTCTTTCTCTCTCTCTCCCTCTCTCTTCCCAATCGTTCCCAAGTCAAGTAGTTACAGGGAAAATACTGTCATCATCCACTTTCTTTCATTCTTTCTTTCTTTCTTTTTTGCCAGAGTGGCTAAATTGCAGGTCACTTTGTTATTACTGGTTATTTATTTTTCTAAAACAACCATTCCTATTAGTAACATCTATAGCTGAGTAACATCTACAGCTGAGCTGTTTCCCAGCAACAAACTTTTTATGGTGTTTCCATGGCTATTGTGAAACGAGAATCTAGAAAATAGAATGATACTGGAGGCTCCAGCTGTTTCTGTCAGAATGTTGATACTGGGAGCCTGACAAGGCTTTGTATTCTCTGAAAACTGCACTTGCTTTTTTATGGCATAATTGAAAAATATTAGCATATTTGCAGGCTAACGAGCTTGCCTTCTGTGGGACATCTATACTGCTACATCTGAAGGCATCTCTCTCCATTTAGGTATTTCAGAGGATGGGAAATGTTTTGGTTGGCCTCCACAGAAATAGCCACTACCCATAAATGCAGCCCAATTAGCTTTGTTAGATTAGATGAAGTTCTCATCAACTATGGATCTTCTCACACATAACAAAAGTGCTCTTTAATCACGCATATCCTGTTTAATCATCTCTGCCTTTGGTTTGGCTCAACAATGTCCACTGTGTTTGACTGTGAACTAAATGTAGGAGTATATCCGTAGTGCTTGCACTCAACTGTACATGTGTAAATATATAAAACATTCTAAAAACGTTACACAAATACATTTGGCTAACGTTAATAGATGCCATCACTCCTCAGTCTGTCAAATTGCATTCCATGTGATATGAGTTGCATGTTTCTAGGGGATAATCTGTCCAAAATATTACACAAATAACTTAATGGGTGTTTCAATTATACAAGTGGACCATCCAGCTGTTATGGTTCGTGAGGAAAAGAAATATATGACACAAGCTTTTACAAGGAGGCCCAGTCCCATTTCACCCTGACTAAATGTACAGAATAGACTCTGGAGCAATAGAGTCCAGAGCCAAACAGCAGGAAATCCATGGGAATCAGATCCAATTCAAATCTGACCTACATGCATGGGAAAATGGCTCGACTTGCCACGGTTTAGTGGGAAGCATGTTTTTGAATCATGTGGATAAAATGGAAAATTTGTGTCCACTGCCGGCCCTGTGATGTTTGGGACGATAGATAGATAGATGGATGCCCAACTTGTGAGTTCATAGTTCTGTAATTACATTTTAGTCAGAACAACAGAGCCTGTCACATTCACACCACATCTGAGGAAAATGGCCCAAAATCGCTCCAATTGGTTCCAAGATTTAAAAACACCCTCACCACTGCATGCTTTGCAGCTGTGGTTTTTTCGATGGAAAAATCTAGAGAAAGGAACTCCAAACATGTCACAGGCCCCCTTCATGTGGTCTGCTGCATCAAATCTTTCTTTATTATGTAGGCGCACAGCCCCAGCCAAGATCACTGACAAGATGATTCGAATGCAGAGGAGCCCATAAAGCCAGTGCAGAAGCATATGAGGCCTACCATCGCATGTCATGACGGAGCAGCAACTCAGAGCTCTGACAGGAGAGAGCAATAAAGAAAAACGAGGGGGAGGTGGGATGGGGTGTGTGTCTGTGTTTGTATGTGTGTGTGTGTGGTGTGTGTGTTTGGGGCAAAATCTGCCTAAGAGGTACATTTAAATTAGGCCCTTGAAAAGTTCAGGCCGGTTATCAACACATAAATCACAAGAAAGAGAATTAAAAAGAGAAAGAGAAGGGAGGGGGAAGGGAAAAAAAACAACAAACACAGAATGTCATGCTGGTTTTAAATATGCTCATCTCAAGTCTCTCTCCACAGGAGTTCCAAAGTATAATAACTTTACTGGCCTCATCACCACCAAGAGAAATATCGGGGATGCTTTCCAATATCTTTTTTAATTACTTAGACTAATTTGATCATTAGATGCTAGAGAATCTCGATAAAATACAAGAGCACAGGAAATAATTAAAGTGACAGCATGTGCATTAAAGTAAAATTAAAAAAATGTACAAATTTAGAAATGAAATAAATAAAGGAAATCCAGTTTGGACAAAGAGGTAGCAGAACCTGAACATGGCTGGCTTGGGTTAGTGAGCTCCAGAGATCCGTTTGTGAGGATCAAGTGAGTGGCGGGGATGGCGAGAGGCCAGCGGGGGGTGGTGGTGAGTGGGGGTGTGAGCAGGGTAGGAGAAAGGGTGGAATTACTCCATTAATGGGGACCAGATGCAGCGAGGAGGGGGTCATTATTACGAGCTACAGCAGCAGCCCGGGTTTTGGTGAGCCAGCCAGTGAGCAAGCAAGCGAGCCAACGCTGCCTGAGTGCTTGCTGTCCAATAGCGGTCAGCCTGTGGTCTTCCAACAACCACAGCCACAGCACGACTGGTACCAGAGAGGGATTACAGACTTAACACACAGCTTTGACATTGCAGCCTTTAATATTCGCAAATACTGTTGTTTCCGGTATTAATTACAGTTATGGAACACTGACACACTTGATTTGGCCTCCAGTGAGAAGATGCAACACTCTTTTGATCTCTCTTCACCCATGAGGCACAGAGTCACAGGCCGACTTTACAGTGGGCTTCAGTAGTTCCCATGACGACATGAGTGCGGGTTTTTTTTAAGCGTGGATATTCCTTGTTGTCTCTCACTCTGGCACTGAGTGCACAGCGCCCATATTCAGCCATCACTCAGCGGTGAACAATTTCAGCCTGATCCTTGGCCAAGTGAATTAAGGAAATTCGAGCCCGTTCAGATGGTAATCAAGAAAAAAATAATCAGCGCCAGACAAAGGGCTGTGCTATTACCGCGCCGGCTTAACATTTTTCTCAATCTTTCTCTTCTCTCCGCCGTCGCAGAGAACACAAACACCCAGGCCAAAGGGAAAAGTGACCAATCCTAGCGATTAATGTGTGCAGCTTATCATTTCTCTCTCCAGCTTCAGCCACAGCCTGAGAAAGAGACAGAGAGAGAGAGAGAGAGACAGGGCCTCAGCCTCAGCCGCTGCCCCAGACCCTGGGCCCCAGCGAGCCTCTCGGCCTCTGCACAGCCGCTAATGAGCTAATCACCTGAGGGGGTTCTTCTCAGCTTACTCAAACAAGCGGGAAGTTAAACACACACATGCTTCTGAAAGTACTTGTGTGTGTGTGTTTGGGTGTGTGTGTGTACGACCCATAGCCAAACCAACCGCCTGCTCTAGCAGGCAGCCCAAACAAGACGGCATCTGTTCCACTAACGCTAAACAGGGTCACACACGACCTACAAGACCCTGAGTAGAGCTGGAACTGGGCCAGGTCTGGACCAGATAACAGCCAGATGTGGGCTAGATTTGGACGCTTTAAAGTGAAAAAGAGGGAAAGCATGAGTCCAAACTCTATAGAGTATTTTTCCCCCAAAATAATTTGTGAATTGATGGTTGTTTTTCTTTCACGGTAAAAGACAATGTAAATCTAGGTCATTTTTCAACCTAAAGCAAACATACATGATAAATACTATACTATGCCTCTAAATGGTGAGCTAAATACCTTACTTTTACTAAGTATATTTTTTGAGGCTCTACATCAAGGTTTCCTTAATGAACATTCGTTGGTTAGAGATGATCATCTCAGGGGACTAACCTGAAAAAATAAAGGTTAAAACATCTAATCAGGGCACGGGTTTCTAGTTAATTATGTTAATAAACACACCACACACCTTGAATTATTTAAGTTCATTAAAAAAACATCAGCCATAGTAAATGGATCGTAAATGTATTAGAAATGCTTATATAAATCCATATGCAAATACATGCGTCATACAGACTCTAATTAATTAAAGTGAGTGGTAACCTGTTATTGTGCCATTTTATGCCATTTAAAAAGTAAATAACTTGTTTCCAAAATGACAGGATTCTCTAAATATGACAGAGATGGATCATATATTACATCTGTTTCACAGTTTTTTAAATTGTCCATTCACTGTACACTACAGTATTTACCACACACACTAGGAGGAAAACTGCACAACTATTAGCACATTGTCAGCCTCGCATTTTTTACAATACACAACACATTCCAGTCAGGTCCACTTAGTCTGATTGTTTTTAGTATTTGCTTGAAGTTCCATTTGGTATGGTTCTATTCTGGGAGTCCCCTGTCCTTCAGTGTGTAAACATGGAAAGCCTCTGGTTGGGAGAGAAGCAAAGATAACCCCCCAGAGCAAGTATCAATGAAAACAAGACATTGATGAATCACATCTAGAGAAGGAGAAGGAGAATGGGATGGGGATGAGGTGTGTTGCACAAAGGCTAGCACAGACAGTAATAAAAGTAGGGAATCTTAGGCAGCTTAAAGGTGTAGCCTAGAGTAAATCAGCCCACAGTTGTGATTATGCAGCTAAAGCTAACTGATGGAAGCAGAGACAGCCCATTGCATGCTGGTGGTCAGCTGGTGTTTAGCCAACACTGTACCACCAGCATAGCATGCCACCTTTGATCTGTTGGACCACTAGCAAATTAAAAACATGTATGGACTTGTGGGGACTGTCAGTGGACAGCTAACTTCTTGATATCCGGGGTGAGTCTGCCTTCATCAGAAATGGACTAAGAGTGAGAAAGGGCAAGAGTGAGGAAGGGAAAGTGAAGTTGAGGAAGAGTGAAGGTGAGGAAGAGTGAGGATGAAGAAGAGGGCGGTGGTGGCATAGTGATTAAGGAACCTGGCTAGCATGCTAGTAGTCTGGAATTTGTGGGTTTGTATCCTGGTTGCCACCATTGTGTCCTTGAGCAAAGCACTTAACCCTAAGTTCTAGGGGAGACTGGCTCTGATGTAGTTGATAATTGACACACATGTAAGTGGCTTTGGATAAAAGTGTCAGCAAAATGCATTAATGTAAATGTAAGAGTAAAGAGGAGAAAGAGTGGGGATGAGAAAGAGTAAGTATGAGATGAAAGCCTGTAGAGGGAAAGCTATAGGGAAAGGATGAGAAGAGCTTGAACCTCCGTCAGACCTACTCAGGCATGTAGGTGGAGATTTGTCACACTTATCTGACCCTTCCATTCTGGGGTGTGATTCAACAAACCATTGTTGGTTAACAACAATCATAACATTGATCATTTGAACGTTGTTCGCAACATTCAGTGTTTCTACAAGCACTAGTTATAACGATAAATAGCAAATATGCTTGGAAAGTTTGCTGGGAGGAATAACAACCCAAGAGCAGTCATTCCAGCCAGGTTACAGCATTAATCAGTTGTTCTTGGTAGTTCCTTTTGGTGGCAGTATATAAAAAATTTAAATGTAAATCGCATGAGAATGAGGTGCCTAGACAAAAATCAGGATGTTCTTCAGGAAGAAAAAATTAAGCGAAGCAAATAGCCTATTCCTACTAGATACTTTCTTTCTTATTCAAACAGGCATTTTTAATGGAATGAAATGAAGTCCATTCACAGACATGCTTTACATGAGTGTGACATCAGGTGGCATGCCTAGATGTCAGCAGAGTAGGAATGGTTTTACTTCAGCCAGCCAAGTCAACTTGAAGATGGATTAAAACAACATGCCGTCTTCCACCTCCTATACTCAGGATATCCTGAGCTAGAAGAAAGAGCTTTGATGAAAGTGTTTGGGTGATCTTCGGTTTGGCTGAGAAAGTAATGGGGACCCATGAACATTGTTTATGTCCAGGGCACAGAGTTCTGTGCTATAACACTCTGTCATATAGTCTGGACATGACCAATAGACCTGGCTCATACCTAGGGGCGGGATCAGCAGTTGTCTTTCAAACTGCCTCTGCACGCAATAGGATAGCAATATGATGACCAATCAAAGCAATGTTGGCAAAACAGTAAACACGTCTTATACGAATAAGAATGATTTGAGTGCTTTTTTCTGCTCAACTCTCAAAGAAGAAAAGCCAAAGCCAAAAGCCAAAGTCTAACTCTTCCAAAGTCAATGCCAAAGCCGATTAAAATGACCAGCCACAGCCTTTGTTTTGCTCCGTTGCAGCCCTGTCATCATCGTGCTAAGCCTGCCCAACAACTCTCTACAAAGATAGAACATTGTGATTTTGGTCCTACCAAGCCTTGGTAGAAGATCACTGAAGCCCTATGGCTAGATGAGCAATGACCTGAGCAATACTATTTAGTACTGCTTGAGTACGTCTAGATTTCTAGGCTAGTGAATGAATGCATCATCCTAACAAAGCCAAATGTGAGTAAGCTACAGAGCGTTGGTACAGGCAAATTGCCAGACCCAACAAATGTAACACAGACAGCAGAAATAGAGCCAGATCAGCAAACTACAACAGGGCTTGAGTCAGTCCTTAGGGAAGCCTGCAAGGCCTTGGAACAGATTTTAATATCTCAGGGACCTGGGAGAGGAACTTCACAGGGAACTGACACAAAGCAAACAGCGACCAAGCCACAACAATAGAAAGATGGACACAGCTTTCTGCACCTGTTCCTTCCACATCCCTTGCTCATGAAAGCTCTGTAGTGAAACATTTATAGGGAAAAAGGATGATCGTATGGTGTGATGATTAAAGCTCTATATGTGCTTAGAAAATATATTTTCATCAGCCCCAGCATGGGGAAATCTTGCCTGACTATTCAGTTTGCATACATGTTTTACTTTAATATTTTAGAGTGAAAAATGGCCGAGCTAGAACAAAAACTGATTTTGATGTCATAGCTGGGAAATTACAATGGACTGTTTCAACAATCAAAAGAAAAAACATGTCTGAACTTTCTGTTTTATTCCCAAACTACTTCTGCGTGATATATGTGTATATCATTTGAGCTAATGAGAGGGGTCCGTTATACTATTAGGATGTCAAAAAACCCTATAAGTTTACTGTGCTTTCACTACAGAATTGTATGTGAAATGTATTCTGTTCTGAATGCAGCATCTAGAAATGGATTGATGTATGAAGTGATTTTACAGTGGTAAGAGGAAAGAAGTTCTATGTATAGGTCTGGTCCTGTGTGTTATGTTTGAGCGATATGTCTTCAGAACTGTCCTCTATCCATACACCAATGATATTAATAATAATATATTATGATTCAATAAAAATCAACTTATGATTCAAAGCTTATGATTCAAACAGATGACAGACAAGTCTGTTTTAATATTTCATTTTTTTTATTCTGACAGAAAGAAAGAAAGAAAGAAAGAAAGAAAGGAAATTGTAGTCACACTTCATGAGGTTTGATCTGGGATCTGTACCACTACTCTGTTACAGCAGGTAACCTCTGCAAAACTGAATGCTTGCCTTGATATTTATATCTTTATTCTTATTCCAAAGGCCTTTACTGAAGACATAGAGCCTACAGTCCACATGCAGAAATTTGCATGTGAGAGTCAGTGAGTTTGCCAGAAGCAAGTTGAAATCTCAGAATGGTTCTGATTACAAGCTGAGCTTCCTTTCAGAGATTCTGGTTATGCAGTCTCACCAATTCGCAGCTCTGGCTTGACGTCAAAGCTTATAGTTGCCTCATTTCCCCTCTCCAACTCACAAAAAGTCTCTGTCTTGAGACAAAGAGTTCTGTCTCTGTCTACTTGTTTAATTTTCATGTTTCTATGTATGTGTCAGGGAGGCAAGGTTACCTCCTGTCAACCTGGAGTCTATTACATAAATAATATTTGAAACAAGAGTCTATTTGAAAAAAAGTCATTTACACAGATTGACAAATGTCTTGCCTTTAGGTTATTGTATGGTCTAGTAACACTTTCAGCCACATGTAACATTTGCTGAACATTTGTTGCAGTCAGTTGAACCTAGCTAAGACTTATTTCTATTAAAGCCTTTATCATAAAAATACATATAGCATGAAACTCTGAGGTATGTGCATTATACCTCATATCTCACCTGATCTTGTCATGGCTAGCATAGAATAAATTTAAGTCTTTTAATTAAGTTAAATTAAAGACTGTGGAATGTGTTATTACCATGATTTACATGTTTCTTTTTTTAAATGCAAACATGTTCGTTGTTCAGAGGAAGAGGTGGGATGCTTTCACAGACAAGCTACAAAGGATGTCTTGTTTTCATGTGTCACGTGTCATTTATTGACAGCAGAATATCGATAGCGAGAAAGGGGATGGGATAGGACTGTAGTTGTCAACTGACCTGTAGTAGGTTTCCCTTGTGATGAATGGCTACATATAACCAATGACCCTAAAATGCCACAAATGCAAAAAACCCTCATGCAATGAAAAAAGAAAAAGAACAAAACAAAAAATGATTAAAGAAAGGTTGTGCTGTTGAGTGTGTTCTCAAGGACATGGTGCAGATGACTGGAGAGCCAATACAGGACAATCACGAGCCCTTGGGTTAAGACTAATTGGGCAGGGGAACAATTCCTATGTTATTTTCTTTCAGTGAAAATTGCTCCCGTTACGAGGATGTCAAGATCATAGTTGATCCTAATTCAGGCCAATTGCAGGACTAACCCTTCAGGTAAAGTTATGGTGAGGTTTACAATCCTCCAGAGATCATTACAAGTGCCCTCACGAGTCTGAAGATGTGTGGCCTTCCATAGGCCTTCTCTGTGTGGGGAGGAGGGCATAATGATAAAAGTAAATCATTTTATGAGCCATACAGTCACCTGCTGAGAGATTTGATTGCACTCCAACCTCAGTTGATTTTTGTTTTATTATTCATATTTTTTGGAGTTTGTATTTTATAACATCTTGTTAATATGCTAGCTCAAAAGTACTTTATTGTAAAACTTTGTTTTGTTTAAGATTAAACAAACTGCTTTCAAAGAGCATCCTATGAGCATATAAACGTTATATAAACATTAACTTCAGAATGCTAAATTAGCAATTTTTTTTTTTTTGCTCAGTTTAAGATGAACTTCTCACCTTCATTGATGCATACACATAGTGTGCAACAGTCCATGTTGAGCAGATCTGTGGGTTTCATGACTTTTCTGAATGACCAGCAATAATAATTTACTCCTATAGCTAATTAATAACCACACTGTAAACAAACAACCAAATGGTCTCATCACACATTTCAAGCTTGTACATGAAAACTGATAGCTATTTTTTAACATAATTGGCAAATATGTTCATACATCCACTATATGGAAAGTTACAGTGAAGTGAAATATGAACAGAAAGACATGGAAATGAAACTGAATTTTCTTAGCCAATTACAAGAATGGGAAATGCATGTGGTGGGATGGATGTGTTTGGCAAGTCAAACATGAGCAATCATAATTAGGCTATTAAATTATCGTCTTGATGAAATTATTCAGTGTTATGGTTGGGACTAGTTAAAAGTCAGCCTGTTTAAACAAACTATGCTCTAATGTGAGTGTGTGAGTTTAATTTAAAAAACTGCAATTTACAAACATTGAATGAATATTATAGCAATTAAAATATACGTAGGGTTGAATATTAGCCAACATTTCAACAAGGCACAACACCACTATCACGTACCAATGTTAAACCTCCAGTATGGTTTAGTAACATCCTATAATATGCTAATACAGCTCATTCAACCTTCATGCAAAATCACTATATAACTGCACATTTTATTTGTCAAATTATATGAATGGAGATAGTAACCCAATTTCTGAAATAGCCATCATCACACAGGGAGAGAAAGAGAGGTCATGCTGACCCCATTGTAATTTTTTTTGTTTTTTTTTGTATGGTTCAATGAAAACAGGATTCCTGATAATGACACATACTGCTAAAATTCTTACAACTCATCGATGTGGAATGAAAGATTCATCAGCATTACATTTAGCATGGCCAGATACACGCATTATCTTACGATTCTTATATTGAGGCAAATTCAGAAAAGGCGTTTTTCTTTCACTTTCATACGAAGTTGCCAGAATATTGTCAGCAGCACTTCCTTCAGTGACTTATTCATAGAAATGTATTCAGTATTGTTATTATGATTTAGTTTAGTTAACACTCCTTTCAAATGGTGACCAACGTAAGTACAATGAAATACAATTTTAATCTCACTGGTAACCAGCAACCTTCACAATGTCTGGACAACTGTTTATTAATACATGCAATGGCTATTGCTAGTCACTCAACTCAGAGTCATTCTCTTTGTTTTGCTCCATCTCTGGATGATGAAATACTTATAATCGGTATCTAAAGGAGGAAGCTTTCTTTACAGCTGTGTTTCAATAACTGACTTTCATCCCTCCCCAAACCCAAGCGAAACACACTATTCTTATCTTGTTACAGAGATACTCATTTTTACACAGGCTGGTTCCACACTTTGCATGGGAAAGAATGGGAAAATTGGACTACACCTGTATCTGTTTAACCCCAAATTTGGAGAGGATTTGACCCCCTGAACTCCCACAAAACGAAATCCACAGCCACATTCAGCATTTGCTGAAAATTTGTTGCAGTCAACTGAACCTGGAAGAGAATTACTTCTATTAAAGCCTGTATCATGTGTTTTATACACCTGCCTTATACTTCTTATCTCGCCTACAATCTAAACTCCCACAAAACTAAATATTCATTCTTTTTTATTTTTTATTTTTTTTAGCAAGTGACCGCTTGACCGTCTCCTGGTCAGATAATGAGCTAACTATTTCACCATTAGCATTATGACCCAAAAGCTTTATCCAGGTCAATGACCCCAACCACTATAGTTTCTGCACAGGAATCAGCAAGTATGCAAGTGTATTAGTATGTCAGTGCTTGTGTGTTCTTGTGTGTCTAGCTTATCATCAAACAAGCTAGATTCAGCCCTCATTGTTTAAATTCTAACAACACAATAGCAATGCATTTCAAAAGCTGTGTGTGCTGTGTTTGAAAAGCCTGGTAGAATCTGGACATCTTGACAGTTGATGTGCACAAGACAATGATGTTGACACCACGGCAGGAAATGAAAGCAGCTGATAATGAACAAGAGATGCTGTTATTACCGATTAATACAAAAACAACATGCGATGCTAATAATAAGTCTAACAACAAGCCAGGAAATTATAATAATCTAGAACAGCTGCATTGCATGCTGGGAGCATTAATGCCATGAAGAACAGGGTAAAGGTCATGCATATAGACTTAGTGTGTTAACAGTACAAGCTTGGATAAGGTCTGGAGAATATTCTCCTATTTCAATCAATACTTTCAGTTTTTCATGGCATATATTCAGGCTTTCATTCTGAACTGTCAAGATCAAGGCTTATTTCTCATTCAACATTCCACAGTACCTCTGAGAGCCTGACTTATATGGTATTTTTTGGTAGTATGTGGTATGGTAGTTTTGTTTGTGTAGTCTGCTATGCTTCCAGAGTCCTGCGCAGTTCAAGGGTGTTTATGTCTCTCATTAACGACAGTGTAAGAGCGAACACTTTATAAATAGACAACGCCACACTTTAGTAACTCAACACACAGCCTCAAAATATATATTTCTCTGCCTTTTTCCATGATATGCAAACCACGTTGCACATACAGTGTAACATAATAACAGACAGCGTAGCCAACTCAGTTACTAATTTATGTATGCACTTTGTGGTAATTGTGATAATTACTCAACATTAATGTATTACTAGTTGTTAACAAATATTACCTCTTAATAAGCATTGGTCACATTGCTCTAAACCTGCAGAAGCCTTAAACTGCCAAAATGACATGTAATCTTTCCAAAATGTAGAGTTTATAATCTTAAATTTGGATTTGCTATTGTTTTGTATTATGCATCTGTAACCCAAAATAAAAAAGCTGCATTTTCAGCACTTCCTGCCCATTCATGTTGAACAACAAAATGAGGATGAGGCTAAGACTGTGTCACAGTCACACACATACACACACACACACCACACGCACACACGTGCAGCCTCCAGTTTCTCTACACTTCTCCACAGGTGCTCCAAGACCCACAGCTGGGGTTCTGTGTTCTAACGAATGGAAACAACAATGACGCAGCCCCTGTGCCTAGCATTGGAGGTGCAGAACAAGCAAGGGAACAGTCAGTATGGTTTAGCAAGGCATCCAGCCAACAATGCTACCGGGAGTAATCCCTCTTCATGGGGTCTGATACCCCTGCCACCGCTAGCCGATAGCCATGCTGAGACGAAGCGTCAGCGAGTGACAACTCCACAAAGCTGTCATTTCGGGGTGCAGCCGGGGCGCTGGGCTGTGCACTGCTGTGCGTGGAATCTGCATTCGACGAACATAATAGGCAAGAGCAGCAAGCTCACAATGAGCGCCTGGGTGTTGTGAAAGTTTTCTGTGTGACCACCCATCGCCTCCCCCAGCTCCCCCGGCTCGCTGCGCTGGTGCCCGGCCACGTCAGTGGCCCGCAGTGCTGACAGCTGGGCAGAGCCACTCACACGTACAGCGTAGCCGCGCTGCTCGCAGTGGGAGAGCCAGAGTCGGCTGGACATGGAGACAAGGTGTTGAAAACAAGCGGATGCTGCTGTCCATCTTGTGACACAGCCACTGCTGCTGCTGGGGCTGAAGTGAAGGCTTTCTGGATGATTTCTGGTGTGTGAATAGACAGCAAATTGGGTCTGCCTGTCAAGTTTCTACCCTTTAACTCCTTCGATCCCTTCATGAATTAAGTGTAAAAGTATACCAAAAAAAGTAAACCTAAAAAATGAGAATAAAAAACCTAAAAGTTAAAAAGTTGTTTTGATTTATTATTATTATTATTATTATTATTATTATTATTACTATTTATTTATTTGTTTTGATTTTGTTTTATTTGATTTTATCTTATCTTATTTTATTTTATGTGGTAGTAGTACATGTAATAGTATAGTAATAGCTGAAGTATAATAAACTGGTTATTGAAATGATCAGTAATGTGAAATAAATGGAAAATGTTTAATATACATTATTATTATTGTTGTTGTTGTTGTTATTATATTATTTTCAGTAAATAATAACAACAACAATAATAATAATAATAATAATAGTTTCTCTCGTGTATTATCTGCATAATATTAAAACACTATTGTTCTTGCTATAGTTAATAGTTTGAGTCAATGTTGTCTTATGTCTCTAAAACACAAACCATGAGTAATGCATGCTGAAAGTATTCATCTGACTGCCTTGTCTGGGAGAAGTTACACGTACAACCTCTTGGCAGCTTGTCCTTCAGATTTGCTTGTCCTGTTAGTGTTTGCAACAGTGTATAAGCAGCAGTGTAATAATCATATCAAAATCTTAACTTATACGCAGCAACTTTGTATTAATTTCCACTTGATCTCCATGGTCAAGTCTCAGGTGTCATAAAAAACACATTAAAAAACATGTTTTCCATTTCAGCTGACTGTCAAACTTGGAAATTTTGCCTCTGGCTCACCCCCCCCCCCCCCGAAAATTTTTTTTTTTAAATTCTGATTTAGTCTGAGGCTCTATCGTTAGGTCCTGCTGGATCAGCTCAACTGGCATATATTTTACAAGGCAGAGATTTTAGAGATCTCTGTCCCTTGAGTAATGACCAGTTTGATTAATTATGGGCTGTATTACAGTGATGATATCATTAATAATGATTGGCAGGACAAGAAGTGTTATAGCTTGAAGCTTCTTTTGTAATCCTTATATTTAAGACAAGACACTTCATAAAATTAGAAATTGGACCACTGATCTGATCTCTGTTTCAGACTGGAAGAGGACCAGTGTTACCCAAATGGATTGAGACTGATTTCATCCCAGCCACAGTAAAGAGTACACTCTGTTGTTGCCTCATCATTGTAAGGCTAAATCATAATAAATTTTTTATAAATTTTTATTGTTCATTTTTCCATAAATTTCACTTGAATCATCTCTTTTTTTGGCACTTTGTAGTAAAGTCACAGCAAGGACTGAGGGTAATCTAGGCTAATCTAGGCACTGACTGAAGATACGAATGACATTTTATAGTGTGGATGGCAGGTGACCTGGGTGTCACAAATGTGCTATGTCCACAATATACACAAAACGTACCAAATGTCCACAATTTATTAATGCTTATTATGTGAATACTGAGGTAGAGGATGAAAAACAACAGTGGGTGTATTTACTGTCTCCATGTTTGACACGTTTGACAACATTGTGCTCCTGGAAACAGGAATGTCATTCCTATTCTGTCAAATGCTATTCAGTAAATCCCAATATACAGAGACACTTGGCTGATCCCATGTTCAGATGCACAATACACACCTTTTAGGTGTTTCTGTCTGTCAGTAACAGGTTGAGGGAAAAAAACATCGGCCCAGAAAACTAGCCGTCAAATAATGAACTGCTGCAGAGGTCAGTCTCAAAGGCCAGGAGTGAAACAGCCTTTCGATTAAGAGGAGGCAGACAGCTATCATTGTGTCAGGTCTTTCTCAGTGGCTGAAATGCCCACCCTGCTTTGTCTGACTTTGACTCTGAATGGAGAGGGTTAGTAACAGTATCACTCAATCATTACTGGGGAACATATCATCTAACCCCGAAACATTTGTTATTTCCTAAATTCCATGCTACGTAGTAGCTACTACATACTACTTGTTTGCTGAGCTTGACTGAAAAATAGTTTGTTTCCATTAGAATCAGTATAGGAGCAGTATGTAGTACGACATTTCAGCAACAGCCACTGACTATCTACAAAGCTAATATCCATCAATTAGCAGACTCATTGGTGCCTCTGTTAGCAATGCGTGGAGAGTGTCTGAGCTTGTATTATACTATGAATACAATATGAAATACATTAACGTCGGCAACCACTGCATTTTTCTCATAGTGTACTGTAATCTGACAATGAAGAAGTCCACCACAAAGTCACAGAGGACTTGCCGGGACATGAGAATCCCTGTCAAAAAACGGATTGCTGAACATATACCTTCATGGCTAACTTAAGCACGTGAGCAAACAGGGTAGACAACACTCAGCATATTAATACCATCCATGTCAAGGGAAAAAAAAGAAGTCCGACATCTCAAGCACAGGAAAGCAAGAACGAGCATCTGCCCTACTTGCAGCTGGAACGGACAAAGCTCTGTTGTCAATTTACCTTGCCCCAGGAAATCCAAGGAAAGGGAGATTGCCTCTCTCCCTGTGAAAGATATGTGGACCTGTTTATCTCCTAATTGATTCTCCAAGGAAGACAGAGATTGACGGTCTCAGTATGACATTGTCAAACTTGTGGGGGAGCAAGGCCATGCATTATACATAAATAAAATATAAAGCCGCACCTCATTCATATGCATGCGCTTGTGGCTAATTTATTCTTTTAATTTCATGGTGTGTCTAGTTACAGTAGCAAACTCTGGAACAGTGGACATGACCAAATAACCTTCTGTCTTTTTTTTTGCTGCCATTTTGTTTTATTTCATGCCTTCCTTGTGCCTGGACTGATAGGGTTAGTAAGATGACAGGCTAGATTGACAGAGGGTCATGTAGAACAGCGCCAGAGCTATAACCAATGGGACCAATGGGATATTAAGACACTCTCAGCCGACCCCTCCACACACCGTTATAAATATTTCCTGATCTGCTGCCGACAACCAGATGCACTTATCCTAATATTAAAGAAGAACAAACGAGTCTTTAGGCAGCCTCTGCTATGGATATATTAATGTGTGATATTAAATGGATATTTTGACAGCCAGGATTAAAGCAGACCCTGGGTTGGTGATATAGCTGACTAATCGGCCCAGCACTGGCCTTTTCGTCCCTGGGCTGGTGTTTGACGAGCCCCAGTCTTCCCCTGATTGATATAATAGTGGGTAATCCACACTCAGGGTTTTGCATTTCTTGGCGCTCTGACCTGACAATTATAGAGTGGTGACAAGGACAAAAACCCTTGGTGCTCTGTCCTTGTCTGTCAAGCGTAATTTCCATGGGTCAGATGAAAGTCCGGCGCATTTGTCATGGGCCGACGTGAAGCCTGTGACAAAGTATTAATGAGCCACGTCTTTAGCGGGGCCACTGTCAGAGTGCTGAATCCCAGCTGCCGGCTTGAAGACTTCTTCTCCACAAAGCAGCGATTCTCAGAAAGACACACCTGTTATGTTGATTATGTGTGTTAGGCTACTGTAGAGGGCCTGAGAGAGCCCAGCCAGCTGGGGGATAATAAGATCTTCATGCAAATTGTATGGCATGGACTGAAAGTGAGTCACTGGAATGGATTCTGTCCTTGGTTTCGGCAGTTTGATTGACAGCTTTAAAGGCTCTCTCACTCTCAACTCCAACATCACATGGTTGCCTTGAATATGCTTCATAGGGCTAAGCTTTATCCAAAAACAACATTTCAGCTCAATACAGGTTAGGGCACATAATAGACGAATGAAGTATAACTCAGTTTAAAATCACATGTGCCAGTACCTCTTAACATTTAGAGTCCTTGATACTTAGGAAAAAAAATCCATCAAGTCAATGACATGCCAAAATCAGGTCTCCTGATAAGTTAGTTAGCATAGAAATGTCTTGCTGAAAAAAAAATCCCTCTTCAAGTTGCATTGTTAGTCATGACAGGACTGACAGAATCTCCTAAATTTTGGCTAGGCAGACCTTAATGGATATCTGAACTGAAATGAGTAATTCACTCTGGCTTGGAGATTGAAAGGTCCATTACACTTGTGTGGAAGGGTTTCACAGTAGTGGCCCAATCAAAGCTCCCTCAAACATTTGCATATAGGCTTATAAATAAATCAAATTATTGGACCTCACAAACAAGCAAACAAACTAAACTACTCACTCTTCATCAGTCTCTCACTCATGTTCTTTAAATGACTGTCACACAGTTTCTAATATGTTTTGTGATAATGAGTTTATGTGTTGTTCATTAAGCCTTATTTGTTTAATGATTCTGTTGTAATAAACGGATTAGTTAGTACTAACATCCAATTACAGCTAAATGAAGCAATAAATGGCGATCTGTTATGACATTTGATAAAACATGGTAAAGTCCAGAGTGTGAAAGTAGTGCTTACTTTCTCAGACCCATAGATTCTGGTAATTAGAAACCCAGCGTCACTACAAACAAGCTCGTTTGCAACAAATCTCCTCTGAAAATAATTTATTCACTTTACTCCCAAATGAGGTCATGTTTAATCAACTATAAGCAGCTGTCTGAGGCAATTGTTTCCCTTAATGTTGCTATGAAACCATATCATATCTATCATAACTTACTATGCTTTACGTTTGGTCTTTCTGGTTGGCTTCTATAAATTGTTGACATCTTTATACTGTTCCACGAGTGTCCTAATATTTGAATATACATGAATCTACACATCCTGTCCCAGATGTGATATGCATCCCTATGTGTAGACACAGACACTTACAGAGAGATCAGGAGGCCTAATTATTCTTTTCCCTTTGCATCTTTAAGTGATTCTCCAACACAAATGCACACACAATGGTAGAAGACAGATTGTCTAGGGGGCGATTACCATGCAGGCAAACAGCTTTTAAGCCCTTCACACAAGAGGCGAAAATATGCTCACTCCTCCGACAATATCATTCCAACAGCCACAGACTAGACCCTGCTTTCAGTACTACCGTGTAACCAGAGGCAGCCAGATCAGAGAGAGTAGAATATAGGTTACATAATGCGCACACATCACACCACCGACCTCTGCTGTTAAAGTCAGAAGGACATGTATTTTCAACAGCTGAAACACCAAATGTTCAGGCTTAAAAAATATTTCTTACCTTGTGAGAGCTTGTCCTTTGTGGTATATTTAGCGGTTGGTCTGTGCTAAATCTCCTGCTTACAGGGCAACTTTTTACTGGGTGTTTGTGCAGGGCTGAAGGGGGGGTGGGGTGGTTTTGAGCAAGGGGTGTGGGGGGTGGGGTGTACTTTTCTCTTGAATTTGATAATTAGCTTGACAGCATAAAAAGAACCCCTTTTGGAAAGCACAACAAACCTTAACAGAAATGTGCAGTGTTGGTGTCTTGCTCAGTAAAACTGCCATTTTTTCCTCTGGTCTTAGAGCTATAATATCACATTCTCTGAACAGGAGAAGAAGAAAGAGAGAGAAAGAGAGAGAGCGAAAGAGAGAGAGAGAGAGAACAGAACAGAAAGCAAGAATACTCCTCTGTCAGAGTACCATTTTAGCTCAGTGCTTTGATGCTATCATGGAGCTCTTGGTCTGAGACTGCGGCTTGCATGATAATCGTTGCTTTATCCACAGGTAGGTGCATAGTGCCGACTCCTCTCCTTTTTTGGCCAGCTAAAGTGCCATGATGGGAGACTCGCACTGCCAGATCAGAGCCTGTGTTTGCACACCCCAGTGGATTCTCCTCATGAAAGATTTACTTTCCCGATGCTCTGTGATTAAATTACATTCTCATTCTTTTACCATGCACACTGTGAGTGTTGTATTTGAGGTTAAGTGATGCAGAATTCAACCCCCCATTTTGCGGTGCTCTGGCATGAATGCTACCAAGTTGAATAGTTGCGTCTCTACAGCTACTAGTTTGAATGCTTCTTGACTAGAAGACCAAGGAGTCTAACATGGCTTCATAACAGAATACATTAGACAGCATTCATTTGAGATGGTTCTTAGAAAAACCCTGGAAATAACAAGAACAGAAAAATCCCTTCCTGGAAATTGAAGCATCAACCTTCCCTTACCAATATTTACACAGTGTAAATAATAACAATGTTAATGTCTGGATAAATACAAAGCACAGCAATCTGATTACTTACCCTGTGTGTAGCGAATTGAAAATTTAATTTGAAATCTGAGTACCTGCACTGACTGTAATGTATTGCAGTCCAGCAGACTAAATTTAATAACGCTGAAGAAACTTCTAAAATGCATATTGCACAGATAAGGATGAGGCCCTACCTTTTTCTAAAGTAATTATGAGATCTTCTTCATCTCCATCATTAGTCAAAGTGACAGGCTCTCCCCTTTGGCCCCTCTTCCCGGTTTCCTGTCCGCTCACCTATCGCAAAGAATCCCTGTAATGAATGTTTACAACTGCCAGGTAATAGAGTAAATATTGGAGTCATCAATTATTGAAGTTGAGGGACAGACAATCAAATCCCATGATTATTGTTGGCTTGAAAGCGGCGAGGGGCCCTAGCCTGCATGCCTCTCTACCCAGCAGACCAGAGGTGGTCACACATCATATGCACATCACACACATCACACACACGCTCGCATGAAAACACACACACACACACACGTGCGCGTCCACTGTCCTTTCCCACCGCTTAGATTTATTCTTAATCATCAGGGAGGGAAAGGATGCCTGGTTATGGACATGTGTGTGTGTATTTGTGAGTGTGTGTGTGTGTGTGTGTGTGTAGTCATGTAGTGGCAGCCACTAGGGATGGGAAGAATAATATTTAAATGATGTAATTATCACCAACAGCAAGCCCTTTTCAAAGTGGCATTTGGAAGCTGTTTTAAAAATAGCACAAATATTTACACTTTTACTGCGCCTCAGTGAGTTCTCAAAATGTCCAAATGCTAAGGTTAATGTGTGTGTGTGTGTGTAGTTGTGTGTGTGTGTGTATGTGTGTGTATTTGTGTGCAAGTATGTCTTTGCGCACATGTGCGTATGTGTGTGTGCTCACTCCCTCCGTGTGCGTGAGTGTATGTTTGTGTGCGTTCACAAATATCTAGAGATTTCATTTGTGCTGAGCTCAAAGGACTTGAACTGCAGGGAACATACTTTAACAGAAACTTTGTGCTGAGGTTTGCTAGTTTGTTTTAGCCGGACAGTCTCTAGATATTTCCCAGTGTCGAATTATATGACAGACAGAAAAAAGTGAGTCCAAATAACTACTGTCAAATGAGTCTGAGACCATTAGACCCCCTGATCCTGCCTGTCACATAGTGTTTAATATCTTAACTTCAAGTGGACGCCATAAAAAGAGCTAGAGATGTGGTCCCTGCAGCATGATGTCCATAGCATCGTCCATAGCATAGGCTATAGGCACTTCTCACTGAGCAGTGCACTATGCCCCAGAGAAGCTAGTCTATTCTGTTTAATCCTCCTATGTGTCCATCTTTCCGTTCCTCATTACAGAGACGAATGGAGATTAAACAGTTTTACATGATTTAAAAATGAACTTGACGGGACACAAGCACCTATGGGACCTTAATGTCTACGAGAATGCACAATGTTTGCCTATTTATCTCAACAATTGTAACTCAAGTCCTAAGGTGTATGTGCAGTCATTGTATGTGCATGCATACAGAAATATGCATAAAGCCTTCAGATTAAAGGAGAAATCTGTGAAATTCAACCGATAGCCCTGTTGTTTGAGGTCACAGAGTGCTATCTGTAAGACAAAGAACAAGACAATTTGATGCAACTTAGACTGAATAGCAAACAGCTAAAGTTAACTGAATGGGGCATAAGGAAATGGTATCAAGTCTATCTGGTATCAAATTTTCTTGTTCTTTTTCCTACCGACAGCACTCAGAGACCTCGAACAATGAGGCTTTGGATTGATTCACCCTGGATTTCTCCTTTAAAGTACAACATTTTCATCTGTGGTTCCTTGTTCTCTGTCTTAGCAACTATGATATGCAGCACCCTCTCAGAAAAAGCTTACATCTCAGCCTAATAATAAACTAGTTAATACAGTACATTATTCATTCTCTGAACAACAGAGAAGAATCACAGGTGTTTTGACCAGACCGAAATACCTGTTAGGTTGTTATATCTCTCACCAAACAGCTCAAGCTCTCAACAAGAGTCTGAAATAAACGTTTGAGTCGGTTTGTTGCTCATCTTATTGCAGCATAGCGGGAGTATTTATGACCTGACTGTGTGAATACAAAGTAATGACTTGATATGGGAGCACAGCTGTATTCGGTGCCACTGAAGTGTGCAGTCCCTGCCCAGGGGGTCCTGTGTGTGTGTGAATATGTGTGTTTGTTATGTTTGTTTCTGTTTGTGTGTGTGTGTGTGTGTGTGTGTATGTGGTGACAGCCAGCTGAGCAGACCCACTGCACACCCACGCAATACCCCAAATCCTCTCCCATCCCCATCTCGACTCGTAGCTTATTTCATTTTTATTTTTCGCTCTATTTTTTTTTCTTCTCCTTTTTACAGGAGTGCCGGTGGCCCCCCATGGGCTCAATTTCTCCAGCTGACCTGTGCGCCTGTGTCTGGGATGAGATAAACAGCACTGCGGCTCCCTGGCAGCCAACAAGAGATGGCAGCCCTCCTCACAAAAGAGGGACACTTCTGCTCGGGACACAGAAGTCAATGAGGACCACTGACCACGGATCAGTGTTGACCGTGACACCTTGACGTGGCCGAGACACTCCAGGCAGTCATCTCTGCTCTGTTACAAAAGCATGTACAAGTAGAGGTCTTCATAGATGACTCTGCGTGATGACCTGCTGATCTCACGCTGTAGCCACTAGTCACTGTCATGCAGACGATGGCAACTTAACATGCCCTGACCCTTGACCCTCACCCCCTGACCCTTGCCCTCTGCCACTCATTCAGCCCACCCTCAACTAAATACCTTTTTTGTAATTATTATTTTTCATTCATCACATGGATGATTTATTGGTCTTATTTGTGGACCCTGCTGTCAGTGTCTATTTTTCTATGTCCAAAGTGGGCATTGTCGCCTTTCTTTTCCTGTTTGTGCAAATGGTGGGTTGTGTGGCTGCTTTGTCAGCCTAAACGAGAGGAGTGTAATAGTTAAAGCCTGATAGGCTATGAGACAAGTGTCTGTTGAATTTAAGTCCCTATTTTGGGATTTAGGAAGGCTCGTTAGTCTTCTCTCGTCTTCTCTTTGTTCTCTTTGTTCGTAATTCTCTGTTTTTGTATATAGTTTCACACCAGGACTTTGGGTTATTTTGGTTAAAATAAAATGTTAATTTGGTAACACTTTATATTAGGGTACATATATTCATATTCATATTAATTAGCAGCTTATTAACATGGACATTAATAACATACTAGCAATTTGTTTGTCATTACAAGTCAATACCTTATCCTGCATGAACTTATTCTACCCATAGTAGGCCGTTATCTAGACTTTATCCAATATAAACTCCTAATTCCTGCTTATTCATAGTAGTAAGATAGTTGTTGCATATTAATTTGGTAACACTTTAGTTTAGGTTACACATAGTCACTAGTAATTAGCAGCTTATTATGCAAATTAATAGCATACTAGCCATTTGTTAGTCATTACAAGACACTTATTAATGCCTTATTCTACATGATCTTATTCCCATTAGGCCATTGACTAGACTTTCACCAATATAAAATCCTAATTACTGCTTATTCATAGTGAGTAAGATAGTTGTTGCATATTATTTTGATCTCAATATGCTTTGCTTATTTGGACACTATTAGGTACTTGTAGTTGTGGGTTTAGTTCCAATGAACAGGCCATCTTTTCTAAATATTATTGAAGGAGAATAACTGTTCCTGTTGTACTACTGCCTTGTATGTTCCATACTAACCAAGGCATTTTAAGATCATAATTCATATACAACAACTAACTTACTAACTACGAATAAACAGTAATTAGGAGTTTATATTGGAGAAATTCTTAGTTAATGGTCTATTATAGGTAGAATAAGGTAATGTAGAATAATGCATTAATAAGTGATTTGTAATGACTAACAAAGGACTAACATGTTACTAATTTGCATTTTAATAAGCTGCTAGTTAATGGAGAATATGTGTACCCTTAAGTTTTGCACCCCTAATGGTTTTGTTCCTGCTGAGTTACTTCCTCCTGGGCAGCAAGGCTACATTACAACAATATGTGTGTGTGTAAGTTTATGTGTAAATGCATGTGTGTGTGTGTGTGTGTGTGTGTGTGTATGTATATGAGCATGTGCATTTGTATATGTTTGTGTATGTGTGTATGTGCATATGTGTATGCACAATGCAGTGCTGACTGTTGTGCCACGTGTGTGGTGTGAAGCAGCAAACTTCGAAACAAGTTTCCCTTTGGGACAATAAATTGTCCTGCCTTGACTTAGCTTATCTTAACACTTCCACCAGTAATATAGTATGAATCCCTTCTCATTGGAAACGAGGAGAATGACCTGAGCCAGCTGACTTGAGAAATAGCAGAAGAACAAAAACAAAGTACTGTGGCCTTGACCTTTTTGTGCCAAGTAATGTGATTTTATTGCTGGGCAACAAAGACTTGATGAGCGAGAACGAGACATCATGGATGGAGAGGTAGGTAGGCCGAGTCAAGGAGGAACTTGAGTAGGAGGTGGCGCCTCAATGCTAGCGTTCAAGGACTCAGTGTACTGTAGAGCATTCAAATGTTTTGTAAAGGCAGCCAGCCTCGAACAAAGGCAAGAATATTGGTATCAAAAAATTTAAGACACTGTGTCTGATTTGTAGACATAAACAAGGCATAAACACTTGAGCTGATGGACAATATTTATTGACACAAACATAATATTCTCTGAAAGCAAATGCATCGGCTCCCTGAAGAATCAGGAACAGTTCAAAGGGAAGTGGTGTCAACAAATAAAAAAAAAAAATATATACACATTTGAACAGATTTGCAACAACCAAACCCAAATAGTTCAACAGTGTTGCTGCAAAATTTGTCACAAAATGTCTCTCCCTTTGTTGACCTTTATACATAGAGTTATGTCCAAGGTATTAGGTGTCTTTAAACAAATCTACCTCCAGTGTATGTCAGTATCCTTTGGCAATCACATAGAAAGAGATACTGTATGTGTGGGCTGTCCAATTGTCGAGTTGTTCAATTGACTTTGAGTGCTTTATTCTTTTTGATGTCTTCCCATGATTTAATTAAAGAATGCTACGTCTGTTTACATCCCACATATTTAAAACCTTTCAAAAGAAAGCAGATCCCTCTTTCTTACATTTGTACCTATCAAGCCATAGTGGTCAGGTGTTATCTTAAAAAGCACCCTCATAATTGTAGTCCTTTCTTTTTTGTATCAGGTAAGCAATTCACACACACACACACACACACACACACACACACACACACACACACACACACACACACACACACATAACTATCCCCTAGCCTGCTTGATCTCCTCTTGAGTGAAGTGAACTGGCAGCTGGATAGGGTGACACCACCTGGAATGGCAGCACTGAGCAGAGACCCATGGGTGTCATTATGTCTAATGTGTTCATCATGAATTGCAGCCTATAGGGACGTTTGTTCTTAAATTAACTGGTCCAGAGCAACTATTTAGCAATGCATAGCAAGACAATACATCTTCATCTAGCCCTGATGACAGTGGAAATACTCAAGACAAACTAACAAGGTATAGCTAAGGGCCTCTTCAACTGGTTGGAGAACAGTGTGTTCTTGGTCATGTTCTGTTTTTCTCTGAGACCAGAAAAACTAACAAAAGTAAAAAAACAAAAACAACAACAAAAAACACACACACTTCATAACAGTCAGTGAGGGACACGGAGAGAGAGAAAAATGGGGGATTGGTGTAGCAACATCATATACATTTTTAGAGGGAAAAGAAGAATGTCCTTCAGATTGTCTTGTATCAATAAATGTTACATTTTCTCCAGTGCCTCCAGCTGAACCGCCAAGATTCCCTCGACTTTCCTGAATATATTGAGCCTTATTGAAATTGAGAATGGAAAAAGCAGCCTTGTCCACCAGCTCAATAAAGTGAAGTATTTCGCTTTTCCTGTGGTGTACCAAAATATTCGCTAAATAATTCAATTATGAGAAAGGAAGAAATGTGGGCCAAGTGTGACTAATCCCCTCTTTGCGCGCACTGTGCGCCAAGGAATTAAACGCCTAGCAACACCACGAGGAACACCCACAATAGAAGGCCGACGATGAGAGCCATATGTAATGAAACAGGCCTCTGGGCTGGTCTGTGCTCTCCCTGGTGCCTAAAATAACCTCCAGCAGGGCCTTGACGTGAGATATTTAGTGTTGAAAAAAACGTTTGTTGCCGCTTGTTGTTGAAGGACCCAGACAAAAGCGACTGTTGTTCCTTGCTGGAATTAGCAGTGAACCTAATTGTGTGTATGTGTGTAAATATGTGTGCATGGGTTTAGGTTTAGGTTTAAGGTTTGTGTGTGTGCCTGGGTATGTGTATGTGCGTGTGTGTACATATGTGTGCATGGGTTAAGGTTTAGGGTTGGTGTTTGTGGCTGGGTATGTGTGTGTGTGTGTGTGTGTGTGTGTGTGTGTGTGTGTGCTATGTTGTGTTTCATCTCTGGTAAGCCTGACAGTCTATCAGTGCAGTGTTAAACATTATGCAGAGGCATCTGTCATACTCATGAAAGTTTCACTGCTTTCAATAGACACAAAAGAAGCAAAATAAATAAATAAACAAACAAACAAAAAAAACAACACAATCCAGCTCAGGCACACACACACACACCCACACACCCACACACGCACAAACAAACACACACACAAACACACCTACACACACATACACGCACAAACACACACCCACACACACATACACACACAAAAACACACACACAAAGCACAAAGAATGATAAGAGCGGTAAAACTGAAAAGTCATGTGTGAAAGCCCCCCCCCCCCCCCCAACCCCTATCTCTCTCTCTTTCCCTCTCTCCCCTGGTCCTGCTTCTCCGTACACAGTGTGGCCACTCAGGGTGATAGCCTGCTGAATTCATGCTCGACTGCCTTTGAATCAGGAGCCACGTCCGTCCTTTAAACCAGCAGGCCAAACATGGCTATCAGCCCCACTTCAGACCCTGTCTATCAATGTCATTGTGGATCAACAATGCAGAACCTTTCCTGCTCCCGCTACCACCCCACTACTCAGCCACAATCCCGCCGCATATTATTGTCAAGGGCAGGATTTGAACTTAGGAAAAAAAAGAAAAGAAAAAAAAAAGTTTATTTATTTATATGTGTAACTCACAAATCAATATGACTATTCTGCCCTGTAACACCAGACTGCAGACAATAAAGAGTGAAAAAGAGAGAAAACAGAAGAAGAAAAAGGAAAAAAAACACACTGAAGAAAAAAAGACAAGAAAGAGAAAGTGAGAGAGAGAAAGAGAGAGAGAAAGCAGCTGCTGCTTGTCAGAGACAGACACATGTGGGGGCACCCATCACCTAAGCTCTTTCAGGGGACTCATGTTGGCCTGTGACATGGAGTCATTACCGGTGGGAGCTGGCAGAGCCGTGCAGACGACTAAGGAGCAGACACACACGCTAGCGCACCAAAGGCACACTAATCTCCCAAAGCCTCATTAACGCAGCTCCAAACCACAAGGCAAAAGATGTAAAAAAAGCAGCATATTAAGGCCATTCTTATAGATTCGGCATGTAATTAATCATTGAGTAATAGTTGAGGGATTCACAATTTCATATTTTGACATCTATTTTCTAATCTCGGATGATTGTGCTGCCAGACATGTTGATAAGAGGGTGTCTGTCTCAATCAAGAACCGGTTATGATTAAATGAGGGCTGTAATGGTTGGATGAGTTGCATGTCACTTTGGAGATCATTGTGTTTGGTAATCATCTTAAACCTTATTTCTTCCAATAATTATACTTTTTTACTCTTAAAAACTATTACAAGAGAAGATCTTAGATCTTAGACATGATAAGTATATCTACAAATAGTAGATGTTTTTTCTGTTTATATTACTTTATTCTTTGTAAGGTTAAGCATGGCGCTTAAGTTTACTTTTTCATCTTTCAATATAATTACCCATTTGTTGTTACTGTTTTCTCTCAAGCACTTTGAAAGCAAACTACTGTGTGTGATGCAAACTTCAAAGCTTTATTGTGACTATTTCCACTGGAAACAGATATTACTGCAAATATTTGGTGTTTGGCTTGCTATGTTTCTCTTGTGGATGCAGACTCCCCTACTGTGACAGGAGCTGATGTCACAGCAGCTTTGAGTCCGGAGAGTGAAAATAGCCTCTGATTTTTATAGATCTCCTGACAGTTTATTTCTATCTAGTTGGCAAATATGAAACATTCACATAACCTCACAAGAAGGCTCAACAACTATGCCCAAACAAAGCTCTGTTGCCACATGTTAGATTTCCTAGATTATCCCTTGAATATCAAACAGCCTTTGTCTTGTCATCCTTTGGATCCTGGGAAGTATTCCAGTTATTGAAATTCACCACACCATAGGCATGTAAGCAAGGCCCAAAGAGTTTTGTTTCCAGACAAAGATCCCATTGATGTGTGGTGGTATGCTTTTGCTCTCTTGGCTCATGTTTTTTTTTCATTGTGGCCCCCAGACGGTAGCATTTAAAAACCCTGCGACCATAGCAGAGCAGAATAAAGCCAAATTTGGGAGAGGATGATCTAAACATAATTAAATATATAAAATATTGGAGAAAACATGTCCTTGCGAATGTCTCTGCTTGATATGGTCCTACTTTGATTCCAGGGTTGCCTCAATAATATCGGGGCTGGCTTGACTGCACTCCTAAAAATACATCAAATATTTGCTCTGTCATCAGAGATAGAGAGAAAGAGAGACAGAGAGAGAGAGAGAGAGAGAGAGAGATTGCTATGCAGCACTTTCTTTGCTCTTGCCCTAGATTGTCTTATGTTGGAGCCAAGACATTTTCAAACAGCCCCACTGTCATGCCTACAGATCATCTACTACACAAAACAGCTAAGCAGAGCAAGAAAAATCATGAAATAATAACAACTAAGTCTATGCAGTGTTTAGCTTGGTGCATTGCATGTCATTAATGTTTGTGTGTGTGTGTGTGTATGTATGTATGTGTGTGTGTGTATGTATGTATGTGTGTGTGTGTGCGTGTGTGTGTGTTTGTGTGTGCATGTGTGTGTGTGCTTAACATGTTGTTTAGTTACACCTTAATGCAGAGGTAGTACACAGAAACACGGCAATGAGGCAGTGGCGGTGACACCAAAGCAAAGTCTCCCTTGGAGACTCATTCTCCCCTTGGAGCACATTAGCATACGAGGTGCAACACGGCCGTCCTGTCTGAGCAGGGCAGGCTACACTGGGACCTCCACTGCCTGTGCTGAGCAGGGAGAGAGAGAGAAAGATAAAGCATGAAACAAAAAAAGAGAGAGAGAAGGAAGTGTGTGTCTGTGTTGGGGGGGAGCATGTGTTCTTCTTAATGGTGTGTCACTGGCAGGAATGAAAGGTCAGACCTTACAGCGGCGTACCGGCATGCCGGCTGCATTAGAGCGAGGCTGCATTCACAAGCCAAAGACTGACACCGCCACAGTAATGACTGTCACTCTGTGTATATGCGTGCATACACACACACACACACACAGATGCACACACAGATATGCACACATATACATACACGGGCACACACATAAACACACAGACAGACACATATACACACACATACAGATACACATACACATACACATACACACACACACACACACACACACAGACACACACACACACACACACACACACAGACCAACACATATACACACACACACGCAAGCACATGCATGCACACAAACACATACACACTTTTCTGGGCGAGGAAAAAAAATAATCATACATACAGTATAGCAAATTTACAGGTGCATACAGTCACTCATTCACTAACAGACACACACACACACACACACACTCCTCTTCTCACAGGTAATTTGACTGTAATCTTCTCAATTATGTTTCTCAATTTTGTGTTTTTTTCGCATTTGAATTGGAAAATAAAAAGCAGATAAAAGCAGCCTTGCCTCTACTGGGGACAAATTAATATGTAGGCATATTTCATAAAACCAGGCAGCTGGATTAAGTACAAATTTGTAGTGATTGATTAGACTAAGATTCAATGTTCTAAACTAATAAAAAAAAACTTTTGCCTTTAAAAATGGTGACATTCCACAATTTTTTCCAAGGTTTCAGAGATACAAATCAAACCCATTTACATGCAATGTATGATCAGTATAATCAAAGCTCAGGAGTGGTCTCAAGTTATCTTGACAGGACTCAAAGTGCAAATGCCATTTCTCATTACCTAGATGCCGTCAGAATTAGCCTTATTACAACATATTATACCAAGGCAGAAATGTCAATATTATGTCATATGTCAGCCTCGAATTGCAGTGCCACTGTCTACTTCGAGTCCCTCATGGCTTTGCTCCTGCCACCCTTCACTGTTATTTTCATTCATCTAATATATCCCCCTCCTGAATGATGGGCTTTGATGGGGAAAAGTATGTATCGGCCCAGTTGAGTTTGTTATTTCATCACATCTATGGAGCTGCCATCTCTGGTGTCAGGGGTGCAGTATCGGGGAGAAATGGGGTGTTTTCAGTCATTATCTGTAAGAACACATTTGATATTCCGTAGATTGAATGCCTGAAGTTGACAGAGATTCAGAATAAATAGTGATTTCAATGTGAACATTTTTATTAGACAAAACCATCTCTCTTTCCCTGTCTCTGTTTTCCGTTTCTCCGCCCCCCCCCAACACACACACAAACAAACACGCAAGGTTTTAATATAATGCTGTTTTTAATAATATACTTCTTAATTAAATCTTTTTTGCATGGTTTGCATTTTAAGTATTACTTCAAGTGAATATACATAGAGTTGTACAGTCAAGAGCAGTTAAGGTTTTGAGAGCCATTGTGGGGAGGAAATTGAATAAAAACAAATTAGCCTATTTCCGGAAACCTCTGAGGTGTTATGTGATTGTTTGGGAGTGCTTCCATAAATAAATAAATGAATAGTCTCTCTCTCTCTCTCTCTCCCTCTCTCTCTCTCTCTGTGTGTGTGTATTGTATAGATTGTATGTATATTTTTTTTTTACTAAATGCTGGTTCATATGCACTGAACAGAAAAACCTGAAAATAATACAAATAATTTGAGAGAGAAAGGTAAGTCAGGTACAGCATATATACAGCATGGCCTAAGGCCTAGGAGAGGAACGCAGGGTCAACACTCAGGAATCTGATCTGGGCTCGTACTGATGATACTTCAGGTGTGTGGGCCCTGCACAGACAGGTTTCTTATCATACCTGTGAGTTTATGACGGACGGAGAGGTGATGGGTGTGCGAAAAATAAAAAGACAGACCCACAGACTCAAATGAGCATTCATTTTGAGCACTGAGGCATGACATGCATGATGTCAGCTCAAGAACTCCAGTCAGTATTTTTTTTCTTCTTCTTTTTTTTCAGAGGCTAGGAAAGCGGATGGGTCTGGGGGTTGGGGGTTGGGGGTGGTTGCACCAAGGGCCGCAGAGTGGCATGTATTAATACAAAACAAGAGGCATCCTTTTCCCATTCAAATGGTGCAAATATGTTTAGATGATGATGAAAAGTTGCTTCTGCAGGAAACAGACAATATGAAACTGGTGAATAATAGACCACTCAGTTTCAGCCTCCCACCCCCACCCCCCGCCCCTGAGGCTTGCACATGAATAAAGCTGGAGTGATCGAAGACTGTTTGCTGTCTGCGTCATTAACTACTTACATTTATGTGCATAACTCATACCTCCCACCCGCCCCTAATGGTCATGTTGAGTCTGTCTGTGTGTGTAGTAGTCACACTCACTCGGGTAGCCAGTGGTGATCCAGTCCTACTGAGCTACAGTGATCTCCTACTGAGATGTAGTAATGGTATAGGCTACTATTAGGCCCTAGCTGTCCTGGTGCTCAGATTATTGTATTATAGTATAGTTATAGTTATTACACTTTAGCATTATAGCATTATAGTATAGTATTTATTATTATTATTATTATTAGTAGTATTAGTAGTAGTAGTAGTAGTAGTAGTAGTAGTAGTAGTAGTAGTAGTAGTAGTAGTGGTAGTAGTAGTAGTAGTAGTAGTAGTAGTAGTATATATTACTAGTCTAGTCTAGTCTAGTATAGTCCAGTTTAGTGTAGTCTTTTACATCATAGTATAGTATAGGATAGTTTAGTTTAGTTTTCCTCAGGCAGTTGTAATCTTACATAAGAGTTTTATGAGTTTTGATTATATGCCGTTTATGATCATATCCCATAGGTAGAAATCAGGAGTGTTGCCTTTATCTCTCCGTGCTAGTCTCTTGAAGTTACTGAAAATGACTGGTTTTATCTACTGTTGCTGTTAAACTACAACTCACACACTGGATTGTAATTTCAGTAAATGCACTAATAAATTAATCATTAACTGCCTTAATCTTTTTAATCATGCTCTGTGCCCATTGATTGTGATCTTATATCACATTATAGTCCATGTAAAAAGGAGCCAGTTCTAATCAGTCATTTGCCTAAAAAAGGAAAAAAAGAGTTGTAAACCCCAGGGATTTAGCCTAACACAAATGTTTTGTCAAAAACAATGTATTATTTGTGTCCTTTAAATTCAATCATTAGCATTTTTACAGTCATTTCCAGTCTTTCTCAGGCAAAGAGCACATTTTGCACAGGCCTCATTCCCTTCTTTTAGAGCACATAAATCATTAGGGAAATGCTGGTCTGTATGGAAATTAATGGCAAAGATGAAGTAAAACTTTGATAAATTACTGTTTCCTCCTCCTTGTTCTTTCGACAAAAGTAAGGCTTATATTATTTTAATGAATCTAAAAAAAAAACACACACACGCGTGGATCTGTGGGATGATATCCACCAGTGAAATACTCAGTGTCTCCCAGAGGGGAGTCATTAGAAAAATCAGTCAATACAACCCATTTTGAAAGTAGTTCACTTTAACTGCGCACTGAAAATGATCCAATGTACATCATATTAAGTTGTACCAGTGGACCTTTAAAACACAAGTCATTTCTGAATGTGGTTATACTGCTCTAAGAATAGCTTAGGAACAGAAAAAGAAAAAGACAGAAGTTGGGGGAACAAGTAAATGGTGCAAGCACTGGAAATGTTAATGAGCATGTTGTTGAGTAAAGTAGATTTGCTCAGCAAACACCAGCATGTGCTTCTGGTTAAAAACACACATTTCATGCTGAGTTAATGTTGTCAAATGGCATGACTCTCGCTGTTGAGGGTGACGTGCCTCAAAGCATCGTTTGTACACACACACGCGCACACACACACACACACACACACACACACACACACACACACACACACACACACACACAGCGCTGTGTTGGACTTCATGTGGCTGAATGCCCTGCATCCGTTCCCTCTACTGCCCAACCAGCCTCCACTAACTACGACTGCATACCCTGATAGACAGCCTGGCAAATGATCTCTGGGATGACTATGTCTTCAGCACTACACTTCTGCACAAATGATCTCCTCTGACCATTAAATGAATTATGCACCCATTCAACTGTCAGTACTATATATACTCTATACATCCATATCACCACTATATATCTCTCCTATATCTACCCTATACATCCGTGTAAATGATGTCTGCACACTTCTTTATTATTCATTGTGTGCATCCAGTCATGTGGTCCCAATAACATTACTATCATTCATGTTGTCTTTTTTACTTTACACTTTGTTGAATCAGGCAAGATGCTTAATTCATCATTGGCAATCTTACTCTATCCATCTCTGTTATAGCCATCAAATTCAAATGATATTTTCTGATTACCATGTTAAGCCCGTTCATCCATGCAAATGCACGAGCAGTAACAGTGATGTTGTTGGGTTGGGGTTCCAATGCCAGACAAGGCAGAGCTGGATTGAAGCGCTTCTGGGCCCATTGAAAACCAATAACCCCGGGGAGCAGACTGCACTGTTTTCTTTGTGTCGGTCTACAAATAAAGTGTTTTTCAGTCGTGTCCTGGGATTGTCTCCAGCACACTTGGAAATATATTTTCTGCACCATTGGAAAGTAAATATTTCTCTCTCTCTCTCTCTCTCTCTCTGTGTGTGTGTGTGTGTGTGTGTGTCTGCTGCTGTTCACGGGGAGCCAAAGATGTGGGGATGTTGGGCCAGCTTGAATTGATTGATCATTTCTCCTCCCTGTCCATCTTTGTCTTGCATTACGATGCCAGTGTTGTTTTGCATCATTTCACCCTGCTGTAAATATTCACTCAGCTCATGTTAGGCCATGGCACACCTTACCCCACCACCCATTGTTATCCCCATTGTTAGGCAACAACAAGACAGAACATATTCAGTATTTTTGTTTGAACTCGAATTTTCATGTTTATGACAGAGGCATGTTTTCCTGTCAGAGGCATGTCAAATGCAATTATACTAATGCCTGGTTGAGCTATTTCAGAAACATGTCAACATGCTTGAAATATGTATGTCGCACGTGAAGTCAGCACACATCAGCCAGATATCAACTTGTGAATCTTAAAGTAAGTAAAGAAAGTAATCTTTACTACAATTTAGACAACACACAGTCCTCTCCTTTTGTCTCTGTGAAGATCCATCTGGGTGAAAATATATGGACTGATGTATGGATCCATTAGAAACTTCCGGCACTAGACACTGACACTGGCCCGTTTACAGAGGTTTTGATTTTACGTGTTTATCATAATATAATAATCCAACTTTGGTTGTGATGAAGAATCTGTTCATGCTACTGTTTGTAAGAACACTCTCTGCTTCAGAGGAAGATGACTGAAACGAACAAGCATAGGAGCAGGGAATCTGCAAAAACAGCATTGCATAATTCTTTTAATTAGATGCTTAGCAGCACAGAAAATACTGTCTAAAAAAAAATCTTCGACAGATAATTCATAAGCACTAATTTAAACAATTATCAGGGATACCAAACTCCTGCACATAACATATTAACATGGATGACGATGGATGATCTCCTGTGTAAACAATTAAAGATGAACTGACAAGAAGTAGCCGAAACTGTTAATCTCAAAGTTCCTCCCTCATCGCACACAATCATTCCCACAGGCCTCGCGTCCCTTAAAGACTCCCTCAGACAGAACATTCTAAAACGCCTAAAGACCTAAAAGCCAACGCAATCCAATACACCTTTTATGTAAATGAGCAACAGTGAAGACAGAAGTAAAGGAGTGTCTTGTGAAAGGTAATGATTATACATCACAGCTGCATGACAAATCACCACTTTTATCATTGTGGTCGCATTAATTGCAGAGAGACGAGGCTCCATTACCCCTGCAAGGTTACGCTGAAAGCAGGCAAATAAAAAGAGCATCTCAAATGGTGAGGATAGCAGACTGGCTGGAGACACAGCAATTGATAAAAAAGTTAATGTCAGGGGCTGACTGATGATGGATTGAATCAAGCAGAGAGGTTTGGGAGGTTAGGGGAGAAAATGAGTAGAGTGTCTGAATGTTTGACTTACTCAGTTCATACAGTGTTAAGGAAAGAATTAAAATGATTAAATACAAACTACTAATAAACATATATACATTTCGAAACATGACAAGCATTGAGTTTTTTTATCATCACTGAGGTTAACTGGTGACTCAGGGGGGAAATTTCTGGAAGCTCGATAGCGGTGTTTCTCGATCTAAACTTATTAAATCAGCAGGCCACACACTACACTAGTCAGCACTGCCTTTCATCTTCAGCTGAATGGGCTCAGGCAGTGGTGATATACATCAAGTCCAGAGCAGCTGCAGGACCAAAGACAAGGAGGCGAAGAGTATCTATCAAAGCAGGTGAAGCCATTTCATCAGCGTCTCAAAAAACAGATAAGAGGCTCTTTTGTTTGGGTCTGTTTCACCTACATGTCACTACTGTAAGAACAATATGATGCTTTATTTTTTTGGTTTATATGATGTTCATTTAAATGTACATGTACACTCACCTAATCAAATGGCTGCCTATACTAAAGCTAAATAAAGTGTTTTTTTCTTTATTATTTTAATTAAAAATGTTTTTGTGAGGAGACGGAAAAAAAAATAAGATTATTTAATGTAAGTTATGAACTTTTGAAGTTAGTGCAACTACTCCAACCTTTTCTTTGGAGCAGTAATCAAAACAGCAATTATCCATCAAATAGTAACCTAAACAAAAGAAGACATGCTTTACAAAAGCAAAGACCTTGTAAGACGTGAAGAATCTGTGATAAAACCTCATTTAAAGTTAACCAGGCTGTGTGTGTGCGTGTGTGTGTGTGTACACACACATATGCGAACGTGCATGTGTGTGTGTGCGTGCGCACATGTATGCAAGCATGTGTGTGTGTGTGTGTGTGTGTGCGCACATGTATGCAAGCATGGGTGTGTGTGTGTGTGTGTGCATGTGTACAGCGGCATGCTATAAATATGGAATTATGAGTGTCTATCAAGGCATGCCATAAAGGAGTACTAATTTTGCAAAATACCTGGGCTTCAGGCCTCTCGATCATCTAGGGTGCCTATTGATCCAGCTTGCCAAAGAAAATGAGCGCTCAGTGGAAGTGGCGGAGGAGCGCATGACTGTATTGAACCTCACCTAGGTTATTTAATAAGGGGATATTGCCCCATGGATGCTAAACCTCTCCTTTGAATATCCAGCAGCCTGCAAGGTCTGTGGGAACTCAACATGCTTTGGTCTGAAGAGGAAGATTTCATCCTCCTCACCCTCCTCATCCTCTCCCTGTACCTCTTTGGCACGTGGCGAACATCTGAGGCACATGTGGGTCCTCGGATAGGACTCTTCTGATTTCCCATTAGTGGAGTGAAACAGCCATAAAAACTGATTTACATGCTGAGTCACACTTGCTAAGGTTTGTCCCTATTGACAATCTGCTCTCATGTTTAATGTTTGGCAGCCCTTCAGCACAAGCATGCAACAGGTGAGAACAGCACTAGTAGATGAAACATAGAGACATAGAGACATAGAGAAAGCATCCAAAATCCAAACTTCAAGGAAGAATTGTAGACAAATGCAGCACAGTAATGAGACGACTAACCTTGCAATAGATCAATGGGAAACTTCAACAGGTCTCAACAGGATTTGAAGGTGCTTGTCTAAGTTCTTGGACTGTAGATAGTCGAAAGCAGACATCTCTCCCCACTGGCAGGGTGGAAATGCCAAGCAGTGAAGCCCAGTGGCCCCTGGGCAGGCAGTGGTCAAGCTCTCCTGGACAACTTCAAAGATCCTCTTTGTCTTAGATATTCGTCTGGGTCGTTGTACAAGGAAAGGTGTATTCTTTTTCCCTTTAAACCAGCTGTGCCATTGTTGAGAGGATAGATCGGTAGTAGTATTTCTCAGGCCCTGGCAGTTCAGATGGCGTCTGGTGGCCACTGAACATAAGGAGCAGGCAGCACATCTCAGCTGTCTTGACAAAATGATTCCGCTCTCACTCTCCTCTGAGTCTGAGGGGATTAATATCCATAAAAGAGATTTCTTCAGTATTGTCCTCCTGTTCCTTGTAGAGACAAGATGCTGATGTTTTAAAGGATTCAACAAAGTTAGATAGATTGTCTGTCCCTGTCACCTTAACAAAAGATATTCACAGGGTTTGTTATACAATCTGAAGGAAAACAGGTGTGTGTATGTGTATGTGTGTGTGTGAGTGTGTGAGAATAGACTGCAGGTTAGAGCAATACATTGATGTGCTGCTTTGTCTGGTTATATTCCCAGGGTTGGCTATGAGCCTTTAGAAACCAGACACACGAGTTATGTCCTCTTTTTAAGGGTTCTCATAATTTTTTTCAGATTTGAACATCTACAAATTATCTCTGATTAACAGTTGTAAGAGAACGTTTCTCTTAAGGTGAGTTGCTTTGTTAATTGTTGCAGATACAGATTTGCTTGATGTCTGCATACACAATTTATTTCCACCTTGAACTTGAACTGACTCCTTTTCTTTTAGATTTTGAAAACCTGTTTGCACCAGCATTTCACAAATTTTTCCTCATGTGCCCTTGTTAAGTGAATACCTGTTGTCTCAGTGTTCTCCATGGTCTAATTAGATGAAGATTGGATCATAAATTAATTTATTCTTTATCAAGGTCTACAATATAGCCACAGCTAATTTCTTTAAGAGGTGTATTCAACCAATGGAAAAAAACATATAGCATGAGCTAAGATGCCATTTTAGTTCTCCAGTCTGCTTTAAAATAAATATTGGAACACTTTTGAATTCTGATATATATTTCTTAGGCTACAACTTTTACTAACAAGTTTTCTTTGGAGCAGTAATCAACAACAAACAAAATCAACCTAAAGAAAAAGAAGACTCTTCAAACACAAAGACTTTGTAAGACATGCAAAGAACCTGTGATAAAACTTAATTAAAGGAGTACTAATAATAATATGCCGTGTTCCCTTGTTAAGTGAATACCTGTTGTCTCAGTGTTCTCCACAGTCTAGTTATTAGATGAATTATTATGACTGGATCATAAATTAATTTATTCTTTAGCAAGGTCTATAGTACTGCCACTGCTGATTTCTTTAAAATGTGAATTCAACCAATGGAGAGAAAAAAAACATTTAACATGAGCTAAAACCTTTAATAACATGTTCAATTGAATCATCTCAATACTGTATATCCCCACTGATATCACTTCATTGGTACTTGCTGGAATGTGAGCAATTACTTGGTAATTGTTTCTGTTTGAAAGGTCAAAGTGCTGGTGAGCAAATGACAAAATGTCCTCAAAAGACATGACAAAGTATGCACAATAGTCACTGGAAGCATTACAACCAATAGCCCATTGAGGCCTCTCTCATAGGCTCTGCATTTAGCTCAAAAGCTAGCATCGAAACGAAGCAGACTTTGCCAGTTAGACTGGCTTGATAGTGAAGCTGGGCTTCAGTAACTAGTCAATACCCAATTTTACTGTAAGTGTGTGTCTGAAGACAAAAAGGCCCATGGTGGGCCGGCCACCTCCAAAAGGGAGGAAGCCCATTACTCTGTCAAGGGCCGAGGTTGGAGCCTTGACTCTTGACTCTCTCTGAGTACAAACAAGCCCTGGGAGGCACAGTGCCAAGTTACAAATCAATATCTCACTCATAACAACAGCATGGCAGCCAGACAGCCAGACAGACAGACAGACAGACAGACAGACAGACAGACAGACAGAAGTTTTATCCCGCCCTTCTCTCTCTCCACTCTGGCTAAACACGACTGGCAAATTGTGGGAATATTGGGGGGCCTCAAACACATTTCATGACTCAGGAAAGGTGGGACTGCATGAAGTGGGGCAGTGTGAGAGGAGATGAGGGAACAGAAGAGGAGTGCTGTGGAGTGAGTGGTCCATATGAGGCTCGATTGAATCTCCTGGGTCAGTCTGACACTGACGGAATGGAGATCTGAGAACGGTGACCCCACTATGACCCCTGAGGTGAATACTGCATGAACACAGACACACAGGGATCACAGGGAGACACACATAACATAAGATCCCCCACTGATTATTTATCTGATTCAAAAAGACCGAATCTCTGCAGTCTGTGGTTCTTCATTAGCGACTTGCATAGACATGAGTTTTTTTTGTAGACATTGTACAAAAGCCAAATGTTATGACTCAGAGGAGGTGAGTAATTGTGTTGGAGCATCTAACCATGATCACTCTGGTGTTCACTGTTTAAAACACACAAAAAAACGAATCACCACTGCTTTCTAACACCCTGTGTGGAGCAGTTATGGACAGGCATGGAAGTAGGTCCTGGCGTCAGTGTGTGCAATGTGTGTGTGTGTGTGTGTGTGTGTGTGTGTGTGTGTGTGTGTGTGTGTGTATGTGTGTGCTATTGTGGCAAGAGTTTAAGAATGCCCAGGAGAAAATGTAACTTCTTTGAACAGTCTTGCCCTGGTCTCACAGGAATAAAGAAGACATCTTCCCAAAGTGTAAATGTTTTTTTCTTCTCTGTCTGTCTTTGCAGGACCGGTGTGCTATTTCCCTAATGAGTCACAGGAAGTGCCATCACTGAAGCTCCAGCTGTTGCTATTGCCTATTAGGTGATTGATCACACCTATCCCAATACTTCACCAGAGCTGATTGTCAATGACTTGGAGACTGACTGGAGTATCAGATCATCCACAATGCGCAAAAAATTGAGAAAACATCATGTCAACATGATGCAATGGATCATTATTTTTCACCTTTTTGACTGCTGCTCTTGACTAAAGTATAAAAGGCAAGACCTAAGTTTTTGAAACTTATATCTTCTTCTTTACCTGATTATGATATTCCTGTGAGGAATATCAATGGAACTTTTTCTCCCAATATTATGTATTTCTACCATGAGCAATACCAGCACAGATATTCTTCCTTAATTCAGTGAGATAGAACTTTTCTTAGGGTCCCTCATCAACTGTACACACCCAGTTTTAGCCCATCTCAGATTCTGAGCAGGAGTCGTCTGGATTGCACTTGGATGGATGGTCACCTGGGACTACCAGATGCAGTAATTTTTTTTTCTCATTAGGTGAAGATCCAAGTTGGCAGAACCCATTTCTAAACTCCCAAACTTCAGAAATCTAAGCTAAGTCTGCAACTGAGGTCAAAAGTTTAGAAAACTTTAGAATTTACCGTATCACGCTGCCTCCATCATATCAGTTTAATCAGATTTGATCAGATCAAAAATAAGATTTGATCAGATTCTTGTTTTCACATTTATGCTTATGATTATGTTTACTGGGACTTCGTTGACACTTTTATCCAAAGCAAATAATACAATACAATACAATACAATACAATGCAATTCAATGCAATGCAATACAACCCTTTTGCAGTGAAAAATTAAAACTCAACTGCTTGATAATATGTTCCCTGCTGTTCTAGAGGTGTAAGCAGATAATCCAAGTGCTTGCCATTTTAGTGCTGTGAAGAACAGTAGATTTGGAAAATCAGTTGGAGAAGAGAGCACCCTTACCCCTCCAAAACACACAGCCGATGTCGCTCCGACCCAAAAGTTCCCTTCCCTTCTGAAGAGGACAAACATAGAGGGCATCTCCCCGCAGCTCAGGGCAATCGGCGGCTGTGCAAGAGGTGTCTGGCAGATTTGCAACCCAGATCCCATCTTTCAGCAGCAGCGTCCCTGGCAAACTCGTGTCTTGTGTTGAGTATGTGGGCGCGCCGAGGGCTGTTGAGGGCCAGGGATAAGGGTTGTCGGAGGAGATTGTCAAGGTGACACATAATCCTCTACAGAGACACAGACTCGCGTCTGCCTGTTGAGCTGTCATAAGCCAACCCCCCCCCCCCACACACACACACACAAAAAAATACATTATCAGGGGCAGAAGGCCTTTAATAGGGACTTTAGGAATAATGAGTTTCAAAATATTTGGAAAATACTGAGAAACAACTGATTCAATTCTGATAGAATTTTTCATTTAAAGTTCCGTCCTGTGATAATTGCACTTGTGAAATATTATCCATGGATTAAATTGAACTGTTTGTTTGTGTCTATAGAAGTTTAAGCTCATCATCCAAAGGCTGAACATCCCATCAATAAAAGGGATTTTGTTCCCAGCAGAACAGCAGTTAGAAATAGGGAAATGTGATATTTTTGCTAATCATGGTCATCCTTCTGTCTCCTAAATGACCAAAACTAATTGCATGAATAATGGAAAGCTGATAAATATGATTTTGTTTACATAAAATAATTGACAAAACAACACATAAAAAAGACAAGTGATGACAAGCAAAACTATTTAAAAAACAGCAAAAGAAGGGCACAGAAATAAATAAGAGAAAGGTTAAAAAAGACAACATTCTCCTCTATTGGGTTTTTATCATATCATATTAACTTCTAGAATATTCTGAAGTGTTGTCATGATTCAAACAAAAATAAGCAAAAAGTCAGCCTGTTACTGCTTACCAGCTAATTAGAATTTCCAATTTGATCATTTAAAATTTGCTCTGAAGCCGGCAGAACACATCACAGTTCACACCAATAAAATCAACAGGATCAATCGAAATACCGCACTTTCAAAACAAACATTCACACTTTGCTCATATTTTTCCCTAATACGAGCAAGTTCACATGAGCCTTAGCCGTGGCTTCCGTGGGTGTGCTGGCAGGCAGGCAGACAGGCAGGAAGACACAGTACGTGGCACAGAAAGAGTTTTCTTTGTGTTCGACCTCTGACCCCGTGGCTCTTCAAGCCTGCCGCTCTGAGTCGGACCGGAGGAGAATCACCTCCCTGGGCTCCCCCAGTGTTCTCCTGTCAGCAGCCCGCTGGAAAGCGAGGAGTCATTGAGAGGAGGAGGTAACGATGAACTACGGAGAGGAGAGGGAGGGCGTGGAACGCAATGCAGTGGAGAGAGGCGTGCTGAGGCGCCTGGGCGCCTTTGGGCAGAGGCGGCTGAATGTACTGGGTGTGGTGTGGTGCGGTGTGGTGCGGTGTGGTACGGTACGCAGTGGAGCGCGGGAATGAGATGGGTGGGGATCAGAGAGGAGAGGAGTGAAGCAGAGGGCTGGCCACAGGAAGACTGCTCTTCCTCTCTTAGGGATTGCTTTATTGACAGGCCACAGGGAAAGCTGATTAATGACCTAATGGGTACATGGACACTGAGACAGTAAGAGCATGTTAGGTCTCTCATTTTACAACACTGTGCAAGGGATGAAGGAGCACATTAATGAGGGAGACTTCACTGCTTCAATCACAACTTAAAACATCCTGCAATGCATAGGCAAAAAATTTGCTTCCTTTGAAATGTTACAAATATGTAAAGGTTGTATAACAAATGCAGATTAAGAATAAATGCAAATGACATATTTAATGTCATACACAAAACAGAAGCTTTGGAAGCAATTTTGTATTCAATCATTATTTTCCTTACTTGCTCTTCATGATACAGATGACTGTATAATGTAAATATGGATTTGAAAAAGACACTTATAAATTCACCTTTTCATAATTTAAGGTACCTTCTGTTAATCAACAAAATGAAGACTAATTTTATTTCATTACTGAATATATAGAATATGCAATAAATGCTTCTAGAAGACCTTACATGAATGAAAGAAAGCCTATATTGAGCTGGGCAGTGTATAAGTGAGTCACTTTGAGTTTTAGCGGTGCCAGTTTCACTTAACCCCAGTAAAACCATCAATTGGTGGCCCAAATGGGAAATCACAAGGGCAAAATCAGTTGTTTCCATCAAGGTTCTTTACAGCTTAGTCATTTTATGGAGTCTGGTTTAACACAAAGTGATTTCTCTTTGCACGACCCATTTTATTGCCACCATAATGATTCTGCCACTATTCTCTTTCTAACCCAAACAATGTTCTTAATTCATGCAACAGAAACAGAAATGTCCTTATATTATTTATTTTCTTATTTATTTATACTTTATTATTCGAACAACACATATAACAAATAGATTTGTATTTTGTCCTTTATTTGTATTCTTTTTGCATCTTATGAAAACTGGCTTTATTCCCCTTAACACACTTCAAGTAAAATAAAAAAGATTAATGCATTGAATTAGACTTTATTTGCCAACCAATGTTTCTGAAACAGGGCCTCAAATGTAGCTCTTTTCTTATCATTTTCTCCCCCCCCCCTCCGGTTTACAAGACTGAAGATGGACACAGCCTATTGATTTTGGTGATTTGACTACTTGCCCCACTTAGGCATTCAGAGAAAATGTAGAGTGGCCCAATGCAAAAGGCATCGGTGCTTTGTAGTGTCCTATCTCTTGGGTCCCGGCCCTGCACAAGTTTCGCATATGGATGAATCAGGACATAGCACTACATTTTTTACACATGCCATATTTCTCTCTAACCTCATACCCATAATAAAATAGCCACATAAACTATATATATTTAAAACAAACCCCCGCAAAAAAATCACTGTGTACACAGAATTTTTTATTATGGAGAAAAGATGCCTACGTGTAAAAAGCAATGTGTTTTGGGCGTCCAGCTGAAATATTTCATGTGGCTGGTAACATAAATCAGTTTGGGCAGCGGATCCCCGTCCCCCAGCACAGACCCACTTTGGCCATGGCTGGCTGGTCATATGTTTTCTGCTTGATGATTGGCAGAGTATCCAGTGGGCCAGTTCCTTGAAGACCACTACTGCACCGTCTGGAGGTCCACTGTTATTGATTTCCTGCTCGAGCTTGCTGCCTCACCTGCCAATCACGTCTCAGAACAGTAGGATGTCATCGAGAGAGCATTGACAACGTGCAATACTTAGTAGACATGTGACTGACAGCATAGAATGAGCAAAACATGTTGGTGTGAAGGATGGCGAGTGCACAAAGAGAACAAAAAACTACCAGGAGACTCCTGGCTTTTTCTTTTTACCAGGCCCCAACAAATAGTATCATAAAAGTTGAAAAATGTTGGGGTGATTTTATGTAGTATTGATTGAATGGGGCACAATCAGCACCAAGAAAATGCTGTCTTCACAAAGTAATAACATGGTCCTCTTGGCCAGGTCTTTGCAGCTCAACACAGTGGGGCTCCTACTTGGACACATGAGTGATTAGTTACAAAGAATAATCTTGAGACGCAATGATTAATGTGCCCCGCGGACAGTGAAGTGGAAAACTACACAAGGGCATTACACACTCGAATTTCACAGTTCAATTTCAGGGGCCGACTTTGAGCCTAGGAGTGAATAAATATCTCTGTTTTAAGACCTGGGCTGAGAGGTAGAAAGCACCTCAACTGCAGAAGATATCATACCTTCTTTTCGCTCACTTTTTGCAAAATCTTGTTGAGCAACCAGCAACAGATGTGCAAATTCAGCCTCTTTACAAGACTTGAGAATATAGACTCAGGCTTGGAAAAAGCACACACTTCAGAAGTCAGCCCAGAGTGAACTTTAAATTTCAGACGTCGACTTAAATGTACTGCTGTATGCCTCCCCCTGGTTGGAGACGGGTGGCTGGAACCAGCAAAGCAGAACTAGTGGGGGCTTTGGAGTAAGGAGTTAAGTGGCATGTCGGTTTGTTGAATATCAACACCGAGACGAACATTTCCAAAGAATTTTGATAGTTGTAGAATAAGGAATGCTACGCGTTACGCTCTGAATCACAGTAACAATGCCACCAAAAAATTGGTCACAGAGAGAGGAAAAAAAAACACTGAAAAGGCAAACACAATTTTACAATTCTATTGAAAATGAGGCCTGTTTTGCAAACAGGTAGTAGAATAGTAAAGTGAATCTGCTTTAATTAAATGTATATATGAATAGAATGAATCTGTTCCTACCATGCTTTTCCAACAGTTTCATCCACATTAATTTCACCAAAGTTAGAAAGCTACTCTACATGGAAATGAAAATCTATATTTAAAACAGAGGAATACAGGGGCACTTTTCCAAAGGTTCCTGTAATTGATTTTTTTCTGAAACATTAATATGAAAAGAAGTAACAATAGATGTTCTAATTAATGGATTCAGGAGTCTACAACAGCTTGTGAGTCAGAGACCTATGCTGTTTCCCCAGTAAATATATGTGCTAATTCATGTGGCCTTTTAGAAAAGAGCTCTCCATTGCAAATAAAGCTGTAGCTTTGTCTCTCACTTTTCTTCCACACAGTAAGATACGAGCCAAGGTTAAGGTTACAATACATGCAATTCTGAGTTGGAGTTCATAATTATATCAGTGGAAAAAAATAGAAACTTGAAGTTCATGGTGATTTTGTGAACTTTGCTCCTTGTGTGCGCACTTGAAACTTTGTGCTTCAATGACGAGCCTCAGTGGGACTTCTGCAGCTACATTTAACTGTCTTGTTGAGGCTACAGTGTCAGCGTAATCAAAGACGCTGGCAATAGACATAGCATCCAGCTGTCTCCTGGGAAAGCGTTTTACCTGTGGGAGATGACAGCTATGAGCACACCATTATGCCAGCATGCATAAATGTGCATTTATGCACATTCTCTGGTGTTGGTGCATTTTTCTGCCATGACCAAGTGTCAGGGAAAGTCAACCCCAGGTATTCAGCCGAAGACTGTGTCAAATTGACTCTTGTGTGCCATCAGCACTTCTGTATGTAAATTGGCACCACTACGACGAGTCATTTTACAATCTTTTGCCACAAATGAACTTATTCTCCAACATTATGCATTTTTTGCTGTTTCACTGTCAATTTAGACTCATTAAAGATGCTAAGAAAGTGAAAGAGAAGGGGATTTCCAGCTCACCTAGAGGCTTTGAATAATAAACTGCAGAGTAAAAAATCAGCTCCATCATGCCTTGTTTGAGAAATTCATAAGACAGCAATGAAAGGAATTTCAAGTACCTCTTGTCCGTAGCTGTCTCCACGGCTTCATATCCATGGCTGCAATTTATTATTTTCATTATTTTACTCTCATAAACATGACAGCCTTAAAACAACCCCAAACAATATAAAGGCACAATGTAAAATAGTGAAAGGTCCCGGGGTGAATCAAGTTTTCTTTTTATCCTTTCCTTAATGAAGCAGAGAAAATACTGAGGTAAATATTAAAGTTGTCCAAAAATGTCACAGTGTCTAATAAAGAGTCACAGTGTGGTCTGGGTTTTGCCATTCTCACAGGGCTAAACAACATATAAAGAAACAAACAAACACACAAAGAACTGATACCCCTCTGAGAACAGAGACAGACAATACACTGCAATAAAAGCCCCCAAGAAGACTGTATTTGTGACACACAATGACGTGCTCAAGATCTCCAGGATAATCCCATTGGGATTGTAGGCTACTAAGAGATATGTGTCAAATTTACAAACTTAGCGCTTGACTCTTTTAATTCAGTCTTCTACTGCAATAGACATTTGATAGCTCTAGAAATACTCAATATTCAGAAGGATAGGATTTATCATTAGAGGCTTGTTTAACAACACATTATTAATTTTGAAAAGGTGCTTGGGAGGGAGATCTAAATCTCGCCTTAAATAATAATTAAGACATTTTCCCCTTTGGGGGGACTGCATTCTGAGTAGACTTAGAACAACATTCTGGTGATATCTGGTGTGAAATAGCAGATCAAAAGGTTGAGTAGATTTAAGGGTGGGTCCACTTAAGAACAGATTTCAATGAAATGGCTATTGGCCACAGTTTCAGGAAAAAAAAAAACAGCACAGGCAGTAATACCTGAAATTTGCCTTTAAATATGCTTTTTATAGTGTAAGCACACTGATCGAAAGGACAGAGGTTAAGACACAACAGTTTCCCTGAAACCTTACAGTAATAGTCCATTACCATGACTTGAGACTGTGGGGGGTTTAGAAAAGTGGAGGGCAACTGAACACAATGTCTAGACTTTTATTGATGTTGTCTGCAGTGTCAGAATGAAGAGTAAGTGCTTTATTAATGAAGCCATGCAAACATAACAGCAAATTATCAAATAACCGGATATGAGCTCTAGCAATACTTCAGTTTTACCAAAGATCATTGAATACTGACCAAGACCTTGCAACATAATAAGTTACAATGGGAGCAAACATGAATATGAGTTATGGTTTGCTTAAGTGAGATGTCACATAATGTTACAATATAAACTTTTCCATGATCCTCTGTATCATCGTATGAAGGCTCTCGACTCTGGTCTGCATAAAGCAACCCCCCCCTCCTTGCAAAAATAGAACACAGAACTTAGCAAATGTTTGTGCCTCTCACTCTGCTTTCACACGTTCCGGTTTTACTGCTGTTTAAAAGTGGTGTCTTTTAGGGAAACAGTAGGAAGAAACCCTTATGCTGCCATACTGAATCTGAGACATGTAAAGCAGTCAAAGCTTCTGCAGAGATTTCAATATTTACTGAGGATATTACAAATGGACTCTCCGCAGTCAGAAGGTGCCTGCATCAAGCTGAGGTCCATCCAGTGATAGTGCCTGTCTCAGGATAATGCTGAGACACATAAATATAGCTGTTTGTTTTGTTTGTTTGTTTGTTTGTTTGTTTTGTTTGCATCTATGTTCAGACAACAATGCAGTGATGTGATGTCTTTCAAAGTTTGTTTCCTCTTATGGCTTCTGAATGACTGTTACTCCATTGCCAAGGTTATTATGTGCTTGACAAGGTTTGTCATTCTCATGTTCACAATGTTTATTCTCATCATCTGCCATTTGCAAAATGTGTGTTGTGTACACAGTGACCCTGTAAATAAATGCATTTTGCATTGTTGAGCTGAATGTTCCATTGGCAATGCTGAGCACGGTCTTCACTGAGCACCAATTTATATTATTACACATTTTCCTCTCAGAACATCCTCATGTTGTGTGCCATGTACCTGGCTTACTCAAACACGTGTAGAATGGAAAATTTAATATCTCAAGAAAGATCAAAGTCAAATTACATGTCAATATACTTAGATCATTCTACTCACACACACACACATACACACACACACACATCACCCATGACACCAACACTATTGCTAAAAGGATGGATTTGCCATAAATCCAGCATGAATATTTTTTAGGTTTGCTCATCAAAGTACCGCATCTACATATCTACACATGTTAAATGTCAATTTAAAGCAGAAAGGAATAGTCCAATAATATTGTTGTTGTTGTTGTTAATGAAATTATGATTTTATTACTCCTTCTTAGCTTTGAAGTCTTGCCTACACAGACTTGGAGCCCCTAATCATCCATGCCTGATGTTCCAGTTGGATTAAAACTCCTCTCCACTGTTGTACAGCAAGTTTGCCACAGGCTTGAAATGGATTTATCAAACTTGTGTCAAATATAACTTATTTTGTTATCACTGCAGTCTGTGACAGCCGCTATTGCATAATGTGTATTTATAATGCATGGTAAATTTCTGAGCTGCTTTAAATAAACAAGAGCCAAGCTCTAAACATCAACACACACACACACACACACACACACACACACACACACACACACACACACTCAGGAACATCAAAAAAAAAACAAATAACTACAAAATCTGAGCTATAAAATAAGAAATAATAATAAAAAAATGTTTAAATGTCCATAAATTCATAAATCAGACACACCCATTTGTGTGTCTGGTCTGAAGCCTGACAAAAACACAGTTCTTTATTTTGACCACAACAAGTTTCCCAAGCAGACGGATTCATCTGAGCAGGCTTTTGTTATATGTGGCACGGATGGGGGGGCAGTCAGGGGTGATTGATGGATCCATGGAGGCCTGCAGGAGGCTGTTGCAGAGTGATGAGGAGGGGAGAGGAGCAAGGAGGAGTGGAGTGGTTTCAGAGCAGAGAGGAGAGGAGCGAGGAGGAGCGGAGAGAGGGGGAGACCCGTGGCAGATGTTGACGTCCTGCCCGAACAGACGGGAAAAAGTGTCTGACATCCCCTTCTGCTGACGGTCTGGCATTGGAGAGAGCCTGGGACTGTGGGCATCTTTGAGCGCCATGACATGAGCTGAGCGGCAGCACCCCCTCCTCCCCGTCCTCCACAGATAAAGACACTTTGACCCCTGAAGGAATGGAATGACATGCCGCAGAGATAAACCTTTGACTCAGAACGCTTCTCATTTGCCTCGGGTTTCTTATTTGCCTTGCATGCCAGGCAATATTACCGTCCATATTTCAGCCAGATTCTGTCCGAAAGTCATTATTTTTTTCCAAAGGGTACAGATTCCACATTTCTTTAATGTCTTCTCACCTGCTCCATGGCTCCAGCTCATTGCACCGGCTGATGCTGTGATTTAGCTGTGCGAATGACAGATGTTTAATTAAAACAGCACGCCTTGCTCTTTCCTCCTGGCTCAGGGGGGCTGCATATAGCATCTCCAACATCCGCACCAGCTTTTAAACATTCACAGCCCGGCGCAGATATAGGTGAGAGGGGTTCACATTTTAGAATGATAACAATACCGGCTATGTCATACTGATCATATTACAGCGTGATTATATGAATTATATATGTTATTATTATTATTTAGAAGGTTATGTCACAGTATGTAGTTACATTTTACATATAAAGGTATGTGCCAGTGTGAAAGACATAAAATTAAGTTAAATCCCTTTAAAAAACACTTTTGCATTTTCTTAAAATCCTAACTTTGATTTGACTTTGGTGCAGGAGCCCTTATTTTGATCATTTTGAACACATTGGCTTGCCCTTTGTGATTGTCTCATGTGCACCACACTCTGATAGACTTCTGTGGGACTCTGAAAAACACCACAGGGGTATCCTGTTACACAGAACATTGTGACCAAGGGGGAAAATACCAGGTCCTCTATTGTGCTGCATTGAATTTAAAATATTGTGTGTTTGCTTTTATAATATAGATACTTCATAGGAATCAAGGCTACAGCCCCCCTAACAGGATGTGAATCTTCAGGGTGTGCTGGAGGGCCCTCTTTAGCACAGACTCTGGGTGTGGAGCTGAGTGAAAGGGTGGGGAGCTGTGGAAAGCCATGCAATACGGAAAGGAGAGGAGATATTTCACAGTAACTGTTAGCTTAGTTCAGCCTGGAGCAGAGAAACACTGAGATGGTGGAAAGAGAAGAGAGAGAGAGAGAGAGAGACAATAATAAAACATCTTTATACAGTATGTCTAGACGAGCACTAAGAAACAGAGTCAAAGAGAGACAGAGCTGGCTACCAGCTCTGATATATAAGGGGTGGGGACTGCAGACTGGTACACGACAAAGACCTGCTGCAGGTCAATAAGAGGAATGCAGAGGAGAGAGGCATTGAAAAGAAATTCATCATTGGCAGTGGTGATGGTGGCAATGGTATTGGTGATGTTGGGGGGTGGTGGTGAGGTTGTTTTGGGATGTTATAGTGGACCATTAGTGACAGAAAATACTATCACTAATGTAACTGCAACATTATAGCCTACAATGGATGCATTCATTCATTCATTCATTCATTCAGGAACATTAACTATACCCGTACAGTGGGTGCTACCTGATATGTTGCATTTTGTGCATTATAATATTGTCTGATTTGTCTGTTTTGAAGGTCAAGCTAACACTGCAGTTGGCACATTTAATTTGAAGTACACTGGTAAAACTTCCTGTTCATTTCAGGAATATTAATACACTATAAAATATGCTTTAAAAATCACAGTGTCTCTCTTAGCACCTCAGGCATTGCAGTCAGACAGTAAATAACGTCGATCCCCCTGACATCTGACACCTAGTAGGTCAAGGTTATTGCCAACCAGTGACGGACCTGCTTTTCAATTATGCTGTAGCCAAGGTTACGCATGTGTGTGTGTGTGTAACCTGTGATGAGGAACATTGGTGACACTGCCAGTGGCATAAAGGGGTGGTTGGCTCTTCAACACATAGTTCTACACATAGTTCACCTTCCATGCCTACAAGTAGCTTTACAATGTGACACTGAAGAGAAATAATGTCTTGCATTAACCATCCCTTACATTCTTTTGCTGGATGTAAAAGCAAAGTCATTTTCAACAACTAACATATATAAGTGGTAAATGTAGGAGCAGAAATCATTTTAAAGACACTCTTTTTATGCAATGAAATATTTCTGTCAATGACAATGACAAACTCCATGAAAACTCTCTGCCATTCAAGAAATTGGGCCTTTTTTGCCTCTGTGGTTCTGCTGATATGTGGACCTGTGGAGTTTGAGTGTGTGCGTGTGTGTGTGTGTGTGTGCGTGTGTGTTTATGTGTGCGTATGTGGTGTGTGTCTGTGTTTGTGTGTGTGTGTGTGCGAGCACACATATCTGTGTATGTATGCCTGTGTGTGTGTGCCGGAGACACAGCCTTATCTCAAGGTTTGCTCATTAGATGAACCTAGCACTCTCCAACCAACGCAACAGTAGATTTATTCATGATCCTGTAGGTCTCATTTTCATGAGCAATAAAGTAGGTCACTTCATAGATGTGGCTCTCCATCAAGAGTCATAGATGGTTATAAAGAAAGAGGGTTGCATGTGGCCTCCAACAATATGCACTATAACCATCCGAATATCATATTTTCTTCTGAAATCCCAGAATGTGTCTGTGTGTGTGTGTGTGTGTGTGTGTGTGTGTGTGTGTGTGAAGTGTGTGTTTCCTGCGGTCTCTGCATTACAGGAGCACAGCACACCAGCATCAGAAGTATCTTCACACACATTTCTGTCGCACCTGCACAGGGAAAGATAAGCCTGGAGCTGTACAGAAAGACACAGTGCTGAATGAGCTGAAACCAATTCAAGGGGTCGAAACGCAGCGCGGTGACACTGGGCAAGTGCTCACGTTGCCAGTGCTGGCAGTGGCAACGTCAAGCGGCCATCTTTAGTAATGCCAGCCCACTGATTTACACTTGGACAGGATAACTGGAGGAGGTGATAAAAACACGGGTGCAGAGCTGGATCAATCAGAGAAATACTCCCAAAACAGTCATCCCCACCGCCATGCCAATCAGTTTTCATTAGCCTGGACAACACTGAGAGTAAACCACAAACTGTGAACTGCACAGAATTGGTTAAAGACTACTGTCTCTGCCAGTTAGCCGACTACTACCACCACAGTTTAGCCAGCATATGAGTAGTGAAATTATGAGACATGGAAATATGCTCAGAGCAAAACCGCAGACCGCTGAACAAGTTTCAAATGAGAAGCCAGTGTGTGACAAGAAAAGAACTGCTAAAATACTCTTTTTTTATCTGTAGATTAGCAATGTATTGACTAGAGATGCTATGAGATTCTGATGGCATGTGTGCTAACATACATGTTACTTATTTCTGTATTTTTCTGATTCTGAAACATTTTCCTCATGTTTTCCATACTGCTTATAATGTTTCTACTCATATGTAAGCCAATCTGTGATGTAGTAGGCGAACTTATTTCCCTGTATTTATCCAATTCAACACTTGTGTGCACAGTAGAGTTAAGGAAGTGATTTGATGCCACACTTGCAATACTGGTATAACGTGGACAGCTTGGGTGTGCATTGATCTATATGGCCAAAGATATTTCACATCTAGCAGAAGGCCTCCCTGGCGGAATACGTGATTATGTTCTCTTTTTGGCCGTATAAATACACATGACCTTTGTGCAGTCACAGGTATATGACTGGATTGTCTGTGGTCAGCCCCAAAATAAACGGATAAAATTTTAAATGTCACTGCTGTTTCTGAAATCATGTGTGAATGCACATGAACACTCTCATAGGTGGTTGTAATTCCAAAGGCATTTTCATTTGTGAACTGTCTAAAAACTTTTAATTCATCTAAAATTTAAATAATTCTTGTAACTAAAAGTATCCATTAGCACACTTCTGTCCAAATGCCATGTTGTTGTTACAGCTGATATTTACAGACATTTATTTAATGTTTATGTTTAATTTTTGGGAAGATTTTACTTGAATGGCCTTTAAAAACCTAACACCATGTCCTTACATTCTGATGAATGTCCTGTCCTCTTATTACTAGTTATGGCTGTCAATTTCCAGTGATGCCAAGGCTGTATAATTGCATTACTTATGAGAGCATGTGTTAACTGCCTAGTGGCATGTGTCATGTGCCTGTCTGCTATATTCATTTTGAAACGTGTCCAGACAGTTATGGCCATATGACACTAACATATCTTTGGACGACAACTGTTATAATGACCAGTGAGACTTCAGCTATATTTGAAACTTCTAAGCAAGATTATACTGAATATGAAGTAATGTATAATTTCCTGGTGAGAAAGATTGACCTGTACAATCTCCTTTTTGTCTAGTTATTACTCCCATCAATACTCAAAAGGATCCTGACCGGTAAGGCAAGCTAGCCTTTTAAGATTGACGTTGGTGTCGCTTATGTTTAACGTGATTTAAAAACACACAAAATGCTTTAATTTTAAAAAAAATATTTAGAAAATCCCCTTTTTGTAGAGCTTGTAAACTGCCATTGTATTTTCTGTTATTTACTTGTCTGTTTGTTTGTATATGATTCCTTTATCTTTTAGTCATGGTACTGTTTCCTCCTTCTCAGACTTACTTCATTTTTGTAATTCCTCGTTAATAAGTCTGTCTTAGAGGTTTTAGTAATCTGACTTCTCCAGACCCTCCCCCCACCCAATCAACCCACCAACCAGATCTGGTCTCTGTCCTGCTGAGATCGGCCCCTCCCCTGCCTTCATTTCAGTAGGGTCTTTTGAACATTCCTAAGGAATCTTGTGGAACCTTTTAGATATAGAGCCTTTGTAGAGAGTTTTTTTTTTGTCCTAATAATCAGAAAAAATGTGTTAATTCTGTTCCAGTGTATGAGTCTCTATGCAAGAGACCTAAGTGAGCATTATCAGTGTGAAGGGCATGTCATAAAAATGAGCAGTGGTCGCTTGTTAGAGCTGATTTCGATCCTTTACTAATGATGATCAGCTCTGTGGCAATCCAGAATAGGAACATACTGCTGCATCCTGGGGTGCAGCCTGCTTGTAAGATATAAGACGATTATAGAGGAAAGTAAATCTCCTCTGGTTGATATTAAAGAGGTTTAGAGGCCATCAGAATTAGAGATAAATCCTTCTTGACCAGTTTGTGAGCAGATGTGACTGCTTGAACTGTGACTCCGTCTTTCTCTTAGTTTGGCTTGTAAATATGACAGGGGAAAGAGGTAGTTCTCTTCTCATGCTTTTGTTTGTTTACCTGTTTTTTATTATTATTATTATTTCCAAACAAATCAAATAGTCAATCAAATATCTAGTGAATACCACAGTTAAGTATTGACTTTCAGACTCGTCTGTGGGATTTGCTAGTCACAGAGAAAAGGGGAGACTTGATAGAGCTAGAGACAGTAAAGTATTAATGCGAAATGGGAGGTCAGGACCTAAGCAATCTTTCGTTACGCTAACATAAGCCTTTTATTGATGACATTCAAGTTCTGGAGGAGAAACAGACATAAACACTGGCAATTGTGAAAGACAAGGCTGTGGAAATACAATCGCATGAAATCACTCTGCTACTGATGTTATATTTATGCCGGTCGCAGCCACTGATATATGTCCCATCAGAAATCAAATTGCCTTTGCCTGACCTATCAGTGGAGAATCGGGCCTGACAAATGTACAGCAGAGTCACCTTGTCTCGCTCCGAAAGAGCAGAGAAATCAGGTCCCATTCTGTAAGTGAGTTGAAAGCTATTGAAATAATATAGGAATTTTAACAGAGCTATAGAGTTGTAAATTTACCATGGAAGTATCATTTTGAAATGTCTTTCTCCACTGTTGTTTCACCCTTACTCGTGATAATAACACTATAAAAAAATGAACAATGCAATTGAGTTCATTGGAACGAGGGGATGTAATATTTCAGTGTGGTTGGCTAGATGCTGATTTTCAAGCATTTTCACATTTAGGATCATGTCTTCTGGATTTATGTTTGTATCTAGATGGTCATATTGTTCAAATGTTTGACAGAACATGTTTTACAAGAACTGTATGTGGTCTGTTTACCAAGGTGGAATAATTTGCGTTTTTGCCCATTTTACACTGGAGATCTTGAAGAAAAAATAAAATGTGATTGCCTTTTTTTTTTTTTTTTTTTTTTTTTGCTTATTGGAATTATTATTACAGGACTCACATTAACATCTGAATCGAAACCAAATGCCTTAAATCATGCAAAACCTGTTTATAGTTTGTAATAGTTTTCATGTTGTTTGTTTTTGTTTAGCTTATTTTTGGAAAGAAAATGTGTTACAATGTTGTAACACATTTGTGAAATAAAAATGTTAAGAGGTGTGTTAACAGCTTACTCACAGCTTAATTGTTTATTTAGGCTACTATGTATGTAATGAAACATTTTAGTTTGAGGCATGACGCAGATATTACAGTCTTATAAGCTTGCAAGGGATTTGCCCCTGGTGCGAATCTGCACATTTTAATATTAATATCAGAATGATTAATAGGGGTGACTTATGCACAGAAAGTCCTGCCTATAACGAAAATGCTCTCATACATTTCAAATAAGTGTCTGTCCAGAAAATGTCAACGCTAACTTTTGATTGATAAGGTTTAATTAAAACGAGTTGTCTTTTAAGGTTAGATTCACCTGTCCATCCCCGTAGGTGCCGTGCCTGACCTGGGTTGCCCCGACTCTCATAATTCAAGCATGAATAATTACGCATGTCATTTCCTTAAATATTTCCGAAAAGGTCCTATATCAGCACAGCTGATCTTCTCTCCTGCCCGCGTGCAGGATGAACGTTCCTC
>JAIFZK010000023.1:14715000-14795000 GCA_027481765.1 Tenualosa thibaudeaui | reverse complement strand
GAAAGTTTGTAACAGTATTTTTTTGTTTTTGTTTTTGACCCCAGAACCTGATTTGAGTGATAAACTTTGTGCATTTTTCATAGACCAAATCTCAGATTCAGAAATATTTATGTGAATGACATCATATAAATATTTCATCTGTTTTTTCATCTGAGGTGCTTTTGTTGTTTTGCTTCTCCAACCCAGAGCACAATAGCCTTAAATTATGATAGGCATGGAACAGAAAGCACAGATGTGTTGAGACAACAAGCATATAAAGACACCGCTAGTAAAAACCTCTACAACTGTAAAAAAAAAAAAAAAAACTCCAATTGCTATATAAAAGAGAGTTGGACACAGATCAGAAATATTCTGATAACAGTCAGTTACCAGAACATTTATGTTGCAAACACCACATGCAGTGGTGAAACATTCTCTTGGGCATCAGTTTGTTCACAGAGAGGTGAGTTTATCTCCTTTTGGGCCTTTCCCCAGATTCTGTCATTTCTGCACATCAGTGGGTATTGGAGAGAATGATGAGGAGAAAAGAGAAAACAGTGTCAGAGTAAACAGAAGAGACTGGAATTGGAATACTAATGTCCCCCCCAGGTCTCTGATTAAACACACACATACACACACACACAATGTGTTGATGAAAAGCCCAGTGTTTGCCTGCGTTTGAGCATGACACTGAATGAAACATCCAACGCTTTGCCAACCGTCATCGTCAGAATGAAAACATGACGAGTTCGGCTGGCCCGAATGACAAATGTGCTACTCCAACCACAGCAGTATGTGGCCACAGACTCTTGGAACAAAGGTTAATAGCTTGATGCTAATGGGCTACCGGTCACAGTGATTATCTCTGCTAAAAGAACAGCAATTAATTCATCAGCATGAGGCCCAAGTGACCAGTCCACAGGGACAGCAGAACCAAGCAGACAAATTCTTGATAGGTCTTAATTCTTGAAAGGTAAAAAATCACCTGAGTACAGTGGATGTTTAAGTAACTTTTTTATTTTTTATTTATTTTTAAAAGTGCTGCATAAGGTTAGCATCAGCACATCTTCATCAGAGTCTACAAGGGCGTGTAATGTACATTTCATGTAACACCATAATACAGTAACACATAAAAATATGTAACTTAAACATCCATTGTGCTTCTTTGCTTTTTACCATTCATCCATCCATCTAATCCCCTCCTGTGTGAAGCAAAGGATTGTTCATGGAAGTGCAGTGGGACGCTGTCTGTTTTACTAATTCTTAATTCTTGTTTCCTTACATTCTGATAGCAGAATGAAGTTGGATCCATATTTAATTCATTTCATTCATTTTTCAAACTGTAGCACATATATCAATAGCATGGGCCCATGGACAGGAGCATCAGTCAGCAGTATTTTTGTTTATGCTGTAGGTCTCTGCTCAGGGCCTGACTTGCTTGACTACAGTGATGGTAATCCACAAAACAGTGGCGATGGCCGACAAAGAGTGATGAGAAAGAGAGAGAGAGAGAGAGAGACAGAGAGATATGATAGAGACAAAGTGATGAGAGAGAGCAAGAGAGAGAGAGAGAGACAGAGAGCAATGAGCAGGAGCAGATCTACGATTAGCGACAGAGAGTGGAGCGAGAGAAAGAGAGAGACATAAAGAAGAGAGAGAGAGATGAGAGATAGAGTGACATGACAGATAGATAGAAGAAGAAGAGAGAGAGTGATAAGAGCATAATAAGAGCACGAGAGAGAGAGCATCATTCCTTCCCGGAGGACAGCGCTCGTCTCCTCTCAGGGTGTGAGTAATGCCTCTCTCATCAGTTCTTCCCTGCCCACGGCAGCTACTGATGCAGGTATGCCACTTAGCTTCAAAGCCACATGCCTCGCACTCACACACAGCCCTATGGCTAGTGCTTATGGCATTCTACATAAGCTCAGAATAATGACACATCCTGTCCTTATTGCAGTAGTGGGATAGTATGGCCACGTTTAGCTTTGTTCTCTGCAGATGTGGTAGCCCTGCAAAGAGAGTTGTGTGTGTCAGTGTGTGTGTGTGTGTGTGTGTGTGTGTGTGTGTCATGCATTGTATGTGATGTCTTAATGTGCTAGGAAGGCTATCTAAATGACACACAGATCACAACTGAGAAACATACATAGGTACATAATGTAGATCTGTAAATATATAGATGCCTGAATAAATTTTTATCAGTATTTTCTGGCAGTATAATTATTTTTACATGTAAAAGTGTAAATTTTTCATGTAAAACCATCACCAGCCTTTAGCGGTGGTAGGCTACGTTATATTGTGTTTAGTTTTTCTGTATTTAGAAATGGCAGGTAGCATTGGGTCCTATGGGTGCTCTGAATTTCTTTGGCATGTTAGAGATTTAATTAAAGGTCAGAAGACAAAGCCAGTGGTCTGTGCTCATGATGCCCATCATCATCGTCTTCACGACTTTTGCTTTTCTTTGCTCTGCTGTGGTTGGTCCTCATTTCCAGCTCTGGAATTACTGCTGCAGTACTGACCTCATTATGCAGCATGGACCCAGCTGTACTTTCATTTTTAATATCAGCAAAACAGAGGGAGAGGGGGAATAAGAGAGAGAGAGAGAGAAAAGAGAGAGAGAGGGAGAGGGAGACGAGACAGGGATAAAGACAGCATAATCAGTGTAGAATCATCAGTACAGCTGTGATCCACCACATTCTGAAGCTGAGGTCTGTCTAAATGTTTTCATGGAATTGCCCAATCACAGGTGCTGTGCCACACTCATGCTGCAGGTGTGTTGGCAGTGCCCATCATGCTGCCCAGGCCCTAACAGACACAGGGTCCAGGGATTATTAGCGGCAGTCCTGATTTCACCAGAGCCAACCAAGGACCCAGGAAATATTAAAGCTGGCCTGAGCCATATCTTATGATACAGACATGATACAGAGTATTCTTTATAACATCTCATTGTAATTTTCCTAATTACACTACATTACACATCTCATTATACATTATGCCTTCACTTCCTTTGGAAGTGTCTCTTTCTCTCTCTCTTTCCCTCTCTCTGTCTCTTTCTCTCTCTCTTTCTCTCTCTCTCTCTCTCTCTCTCTCCAACCAAAGTGAGTTGAAACAGAGCATCTCTTGGGTTTTGGTTCCTCGTGTTCATTCATTCCTCCTATTCCTCCTCATTTTGTGCTGCTGCTGGGGTCCTTCACTCTGGTTTGTATTCTGTGCCTGCTATGTCACCTTCCAGGCTTCTAAGCTCTTGTCATCGCTCCGCTTCTTGTCCAGGCATTACCACTCCACTCCCTGCTTGAGTACCAGCCTTTGGTTGTGTGTACCACCCTTCCTCAATGCCTTAATAGCCCACACAAACAAAAACAGTGCTGGCATTTAATCAGCTTGGTTCATGCCAAACTAAACCAATGGCATTTGGCAGAAAAATTATTAGGCCTAGCAGTAAAAGTCTTTGTCAAGGCAGCTCATTAAAAAGTAGTCAAACTTTGTGAGGTAATATTCAGTGAATACTTAGGATGAAGGTAGCTGTAAATTATAAGGTTGTTAGATTATTTCAATTGAATCACACAACTTTTTTGTTTTTCTGTTCCATATCACCATATGAAGTTACATTTATCATACCATCCATGTGATTTGATTTCTATCTATACTTGCGGCTACTTCCATCATATGATTCTTGATTTCAAACATGATCAAGAATGATAAATGGAGTGAATCAGCCCATATCCCTGCTGTTTGAGGCTGCTGAGTGCTGTTGGTTGGTACAAAAATGACAAAAATGTGGTAAACACTGATTTTGCAAACTGGTAGCCAACGCTAACTGGAGCTAAATGGGGCAAATGAAAACAAAATTGGAGCTAAGTTTCCATGGCCTCATCTGTGACTGTTGCCTGCTGCTTCGCTAGTCAATCCACCTTGTATATAAATATTCTCATTCTTAATCCTACTGACAGCACTTGGCAGCTGCAAACAGCAGGGTTGCAGTCAGGTCGATTGACTCAGGACTATTGCTTTAGTGTGCAAAAGTAATTATTTTTGTTAACATAGTTGTGAGAAGGCATAAAAATACATCAATACCAGCTGTCTGAAGTGAGAAAAACAAGGCAATTTGTTTTTGTTTTCTTCAGTGTGCTTTTTATTAGAGAGTCCTTAAGACATTTGTATGTGTTCACTCTGTACTGCTGTGAAGGCAAAGTGCTGGTACATCAGCACCTAAGGCAGGGAACATTAGGACTATATGTAAAGTAGCTAGCTTGCACTCTACCTGAATTATGCCCCAAATTTATAACTGTTAAGAATAGTCATGCTGTTTTTTTTTAAGATAAAACGTAAACAGTGAGGATACATCTGAACTGCATTACAGAGGCACTATGCAACAATTTTAGCTTAATTTACCTTAGTTTACCAGGCTTAAGAGGCATTGTGGTGGTTCTGTAATGCTTTATGGGTCAGTTGGTGACTGTTTTGACTCATGCATCCGGGCGGAGATATAGAAAATGCAAGGTTCGGGCCGGTGGGCTGCGGAGAAGTCTCTATGGAGTCTAAGGTCTCATGAAGTAATGAATTGCTGTGCGGCACTACACACAAACACACACTGGCTTGCTATAAACACAATGTGGCAATGGGGGAGCTCTGCAGAGAAAAATGTGAGCACAAACGGCTGGCCGATCCTGCGTAGGGAGGCTTTAAATATGAGCCACTGTTCCACATGTACATTTTGTTCACATTCCTACATTTTTCCATCCCTGCTTTTCTGAAATAACACTACTGCTGGTTCATGTATAGGAATCATTAGATGTCCTCATTAGTATTGTATGTCCTGAAGGTTCTGTGCACCTGGCCTACACAGTGTAAGACTATAGGTTAACTGGGTTATTTTGTTGGCTGCTACTGCATGCACTGGGCTCCATTAACAGTTACAGGTGGCCAGCTTTATTATTTAAAAGAAAGAGCATCGTCACCTTCGTTGCTTTTCATGGTCGGCTGGTCATGGCTCACTGACCGACTGATTTATCCGTGGTTTGTCGTGCCAGTCCTCGTTAGCTCCCCAGAGGTGTGCTGGCACCTGCCCAGACCAGGCACTGACATCATCCGCACCGAGTGCCCTCGGCCAGATGCCCTCTGCCTTCACTGGCAAACGCCATATGTAGGACGATTAACTGGCCCTAATAAAGCTGGGACGGGGCTGGAATTGGTGGGGGGATTCATGAAGTGTGTAGGAAGGAAGTTTTTCTCTTCCTAGAGCAAATCAGTTCCATTTTATTTCAGAGAACCTCAAATAAAACCTTTCCTAACTGTGTGATTCATAAGGCTGACATGAGTTTGGTTTCACTGTATTTTTTTCTATTTCTTTATTTTCTCTCTTCTGTAAAAAAAAAATAAAAAAGAAAAAAAACTAGTGGACTTGTTTTTTGTTCAAGTCCACCAGCTTCCATTTAACACTATGTTTCTATTTCGGGTGTAATAGATCAGAGATTTTGACTGAATCACAGTGGATCTATGAGTGCTCAGGGTTTATGGTTAGGGATGACACTGGGATTCAGATGTGTATTGCTAAGTTAATCATAATAATAGTAGGATTTGCATCTTGCTCTTGGGTTTGCTGTCCTACTGATTGTCCTAATCTCTTGGATGCACAGTTGTGTACCTTGGAAGCTTTGAGCAGGCAAGAGAAATCCTCCACAATAAGGCTATCTCTGTCGCTTTTGATGGTCTAATTATCAATAGTCTGAACAGTCCAAGAGGAAATGAAAGAGAAGCAGAACAATACTGCTCACAAAAAAACTTTTTTTGAATTGAATAAACCAAGGCTTTAAAAACAAGTAACTATTAACTAACCCTCTGTTCCATGTGTCTGTGCAGTACATGTGTTTATGTATGGCAGCTGTAAACACAAACACACAGGAATATTCACAGAAAAGTAGAACTACTTATCATAAGTAACCTTTTTCACAACCAAGGCCACAATGAGAATTAGATGACTAGAGTGCTTTTTACTCGTAATCTAATGAGCATAATTTAGAAGTAATTTCAACTATTAAATTGGGCATATGTACAACTTTAACTAACAACATACGCCACATGTTTAATTTAAAACATTAAAATTAAAAAGGAACGGCACACTCTCAAATGAAGTGAAATGGTGTGTGACAGTTAAGGTGGACCTTGGTGCCTGGCAAAATTAATGAAGAAATGATTTTTTCCCTCCTTTCATTTGAAGAATAAATTAGAAACTGTCCTGTCACATATTTGACAGCGTAAAACGTCTCATTAGATGAAATGGCCTAATCTTTTATTTTTAATTTTCTATTTAGGCTGTTGTAATATTCAGAGCAGGCACTTCAGCAACGATTGTGGCAAGGTATTTTTGAATGCATGAATAGACCCGTGTTCTCCAAATGGAATATAAAACAGACACTGGCAACGCATGAGTACGCTAGACCTAAGATTGTGGTGGCGAAGAAAGGCATTCTTCTGTTGCACATTTTATGGGTCACTCAATAAGTAACTTCATCAGTGGTCATTTTCAGACAGCTAAAAAGAGAAACACCCCCCCCCCTCAAAAAAAAAAAAAAAAAAAAAAAACACTGCTCATGCAATTTCCACTATTGGATTGATCTAAAAAGCAGGATGCTTGAGTGAGTTTAATTGTACTATTTCAATCTGCAAGTGCATCTTAGAATGCACTGTGCTAAGCCAATTTATTGACTTATAAGACTTTTTTTTTTAATTATTAATGTTAGTATTTGTCTGTTAGTAGTTGTTATTTGTTGTTATTTATTTAACATCAAATATATAGTATAATAAGTCAAGTTTGTGAATATGTGAAGCAATATACATGGTAACTTAGGTAAGGTAATATATATTTTTATAAATCATTTTATTATAAGAACATATTTTCTGTCTATGACTACTTCAACTGAACTAGGGACCATCTGGACTCTTCACAACAAATCTCATGTGAACTGAAACTACAATCTACACACTGTTCTTAATACTTTGATATGTGAACGCACAAACACCTATCCTATTTAATTGGCCCATTTAGTCATTTTATCTGTCTACGGGGACAGTTCTCTTCCAAATGCAAATCTCCTTCTTCCGTCTATTCATGGCCTTGGTGGTACTGGGTTTCAGTGCTTTATACAAGGCAAAGATGTTAGATAGAGACTCTCCTGGTGGCACAGCTCTTTTGTAGGACTACTGAAAGTGGATGTACTGTATTTATGTTTCACTCCAGTCATTGCTGTGTTAAATTGCAACCGATGATGTTTCCTTTTTGTACCTAACAGACTACAGAACAACCTCCCCTCTAACCTCTGTGGTGATTCACAGGCAGTGTGTACATGATAACACTGTATAGATCATGTGTGTGTAGCATCTGGCATCATTGTGGTAAGTGACAGTTGAGCCATTTATCCTCTCAGCCATTAATTAGCACACAAGCATCAAGCAGACCTCATTTGTTAACCTGCTTGTTCTAGTGACTTGTGGATTTCACTATCACTCTCTTGCATTATATAGTCTATATTTTAGATTTATTTAGTAAAAAATAAATTCCACTCTCTGAAGGACTCTGCTAGGCTACTATTTTCTCCTTGGCTTGGGACAATCTTTCTCCATGAAACCTGACACTAGTGCTCCACTTCTTTCCTGACAACCTTTTTTTTTAACACACACAAAGTCTAATTTTGACAAGGCTGATAATTCACTGACTTCTAAATGATTTTGTCATTCCCCCTCTGCTGGCTGTCATGTCAGAGTCTTAAGCCACACTTGGAGTAATAATTCACTTGGTATTCCTCAGGCCTCTAAGGACTGCGCCTGACACATGATGAATAGGTCCAGCTCTGAATCATCTACTCTGGGAACTGCGCATCACACATACACACATACACACACACACACACACACACTCACACACACACAGACATGCTAGTGTGACTAGGCCTCTACTCCTAACATGTTAGACATGCTTCACTGCTCATGCTGTAGGACTCATAGTATATAAACAATAAAGAGACATGATAATCATAATCATAATTTATAGTTTATCTGAATGTAAACATAATTGGTTTCATGGATAAATAACTTTGTCTGGTCTAAAACTTAAACCCAGAACTAGAGAGTTTGTGTAGATATCTATATTTGATTGTTAATTTTTTTCTGTATGAAATCAGGTCAGTCAATGAGAAAGCAAGTAGTGTCACACAAATATATCTATTTTTAAGGTACCGTAAACATCTGTTTCTGACATGTCTCAGAAGTCCAGGCTTGACACAAAAGAGCCTTGAGGTTAGTTTTCTATATGAAGGTGTTCTACCAAGTCTGGCTTTTTGACCCTGAATGCAGACTGTCCTTATCAAGCCTTCAGTCTTGAACCTTCATTTATAATAGAATATTTGTTGCTTCCACAAGGCTAGTGGTTTGTAAAAGTACATGGCTGAACCAACTAAAGGCAGTGAAATATTGTAAGGTTATAGTATATGGAATAACCATATATAGTATTTCTCTGCCGTATGTATAAGGAGACTCAACAGAACTACAACTTGATCATAACAAAACAATTCTGCAGTCGCCTAGGTATATTGATTTTTTTTCTCAACATGATATTTTTGACAATAGTGTTGACTGTCATTCAAGGATTCACAGGAGCAGTAATTTCAGTCATTTTAGTTTGTGTGAAAAACACAAACACTTCTTACATCTCCAGACATCATTGTGTCTCATTTCAGGTAGAGGGAGAGAGTCAGAGTCTCTCAGACAGTCACACAGATAGAGTTAATGCTAAGAAATCTTCAAAACTACTTAACATTTCAAGTTGAAACTTTTCAAGTTTTGGGTTTGAGCAGGGAAGATGGAACCTTGAAAACCCCTCTTAGACTATTGTACCTGAAGGACACATTATCCTGAGACATTACTCTTCATTGTCCTGTTTTAGAACATTGGTGCCAATTATAGGCCACCTCTGAGAGGATGAATCAAAATGGCAGATTGTTTCTGCAAGCTTTCACCACTAATCAGACAGCAGCTCTCTCTCTAATACAAAAGGCTTAAGATACAAAACTAGTCAATTCAAAGTCATTTCTATTAATTTAAGTTTGGTTAGGCTTAATTGTTTAAGTTACAATATAGTCAATCAGTTCAAAATTTAAATATATGTTCAATTCATTGAGAATGGACTAGCTGACTAGCTAGGTGGACTAGCTGAACTTCTCAGAAACCAAATTCTCCCAATCAAATGCACCCCACCAGTCACCAGTCTTGTTGTGTAAGTATGTTTACATGTTGGCAATGTGAATTTTACTGTTATGCTATTCTAGTATGCTGTCTCTGTTTTTTTACAGTCACTGTGCTAGCTTTAGCTATTAAGTATCGTCCTGTTAAATTGACGGTCTCCAGGACCTGTATAATCCAGGTCCAGTTGTCTCAAATACATTTTCAGAGTTGTCTGGCTATACCAGATTTGGACTGACCATCATTACTTTACAATACAAGACTTGGGGTTTACAGGGTGACCAACTCAGCCTTTAGTTACCATTAGATCAGTGGTTGTTAAACTGGGTTACGAGTACCCCTGGGGCTGCGTAAATCAGTCTAGGTGGCACACACCAAGAATTCACACACCAATTTAACTCAATATTGCCACTACATTATCAGGTCCAATGTGTGTTCATATTGTATTTATGTAGCAATAATTATGCAGGAGTGTTTATCATTATAGCAAGGTATTTATGGCACAGGGGGTACTCAGTACAGTATCTCAGGGGGTATTTGAGTTTTGGAACCAATGCATGAGATCATCTAATCATTTTGCTTATTGACAGTGACATTTGAATATGAATATTATTGTAAATATAAATATAAATATAGATATAATAAATATAAATACAGGAGCAAATTCATAATGTTTTATATAGGCCCTGAAGAAAGCTTTACTGTCAGATTCTGTCAGATGCAATTACAACATAAAGAATTATTACATTCATAACATTAAACTCATTTAAAGAAATACATACTGACATGTCTCCTCAGTTAAACTATGTCATTTTCATTAATCTTTTAATCTAATTTGACAGCAGATACCAATAAGTCCTTGGAAAACTTTCCCCAACATCAGACTGCAACCCCTGTGTCCAATGTATACAAATGGAAATGACTGAATTGACATGACTCCTGATTTACTCATTTATACAATGTGACCGCTAACACCGCGTTGACACCATCAAACAGTATGACATATATTAATATATATATAATGTAACATATATTAATATCCTTTCATATCCCTCTAGTCGGGGTAAAGAAAAATAAGAAAGCATTAGGTTTGACAAAAAGATTCACATGTATTTATTGTTTACGAAGTGTGGACCTTTACATTTCTTTTGAAAGTGATGAATGTCTTAATATCACGCTTATATAAAATAATGAACCATGTTTATCAGTGCTTGAAAATATTCACAAAAGTTCATTGTCTTGAGGAGGTGGGGAAGAGAATAATAATAAACAAAAACAAAAACAAAAACAAAAAAATCCAATTCAAATGAGACACTACAGGGGGTAAATTGAGTCCAAAACAACGGGCCTACAAGTCCATCGCTGATTCGTCTGGTCTACAGATTCACGTCACAAAGCGGAGCTCTGAGTTGGTGCATTCTACATGAGCTGAGATGATGATGCGTTTCCTCTTTGGGCATGACATTCACCAGGTCACTTGCATGAGCTAGAAATGCAATGTACTGTGTATGCAAGGAGGAAACACGGATCACGAATGTGAGTGAGTGAGTTTTTTTCTTTCTTTTTTTTTTTACACAATAGTCTCTTCAAAACATAGTTTTTAATTAAAACATTTGATAATTATAGTTGTCATTGATTTCACTAGCAATACAACAAAATATATATAAATATTTTGTATTTTTTTGTCTCAACAAGAGTTCAATACCCACTGGAGAAAATGTAAGGCCTGTGGTTTGATTGCTAGTGGTTATTATTTTATTTCTTTTTTCCTCTCGCAGGGCCTCTCCTCTCAAGACCTCTTCCAAATCCAATGTCCTCAGAAACATTTCATTTCAGCAAACACTCCATTTTGTATATAATACAAAATAGCTTTAGACAGTGATGATGTTTGTGTGTGTAATTATGATCATGTGTAATATATGTACAAATTTAAGTAAGAAACTGATTATTTTTTTTGGAATGGTTGGTTGTTTTTTGTATATTTTTTTTAAATATCTTTTTTCATTTTTTCCAGCAACAGTAGGACATATAAATACATTATTGGGCTGTTATTTCTCAATTTATATACAGTCCTGGCAAATCTAACAATCTCAAGCTACCCTCCCCAGAGTCATTAATGTTCTTCATGGTTGAAGATGCAGATAAAATGTTCAAAAGTGGATACCTGGACATGTCGAGAGAATCCTCAACATGCCTTACTACATTGCCAAGTACAGTGGTGAATTTTTAAATACGTCTAAAGGCTTGTGACTAGCTGCATTTGTCCTTCCCGAACATCACCCTCCGGAATACATCCATCTTTGTTGATGGGAATAATGTAGTCATCACCCACTTTATTTATCTGGTAATAGGCATGCAACTGCTGCCCAGCCCCCAAGTTGGGCATGCTCTTATAGTAAACATCCTCGCTTTCGCTCTGCTTTGACGGAGAAAGGTCCTCCTCTATGTCCGGGCTACACTCGTGATAAGGTGAGTCCCTTAAGTTAGGCATACTAGTGTACAAAGAGTCCCTGTTGGGGGACTGTATGTTGTCCTCCATCTCGGGAGTCAGGGGAGAGATGTAGCTCTCCATGCACTCCAGTTTGCCCTTGTCCTGCGGGGGGTAGAGGAGTGAGTGTGTCCTCTGTGGGATGAGTGGAGCTTCAAGCTCCCTCTGGTGCAGCTCTAGCCGTGGGTTGTCAGTGTGCACCAAAGACGAGGCGTCGGCGATGATGGTGTCGTCTTCACTGCTTCTGCTGCCGCTGCCCCCCACGGCCACTTTGGTTGAAGAAGTTCGTTCATTCGTGTTGTGAGTCTTGTTGCAGGCCCTGAGGTTGTTGTGCACCAGCTCTGAGATGATCATTTTCTCAAAAGCTGCATCGTCTATGCTAAGTCCACAGTCTACCACTTGCACACTGTCCCCGAAGTCTCCATTGCGCAGTGAATAGCTATTGTTAAAGTTACCATTTAGCGGTAGAGTATCCATTGCATTTGTCTGCCTCTTGGTGCTCAGTGAGTGTCCTGCAATGAGAGAGCATGTTGGGAGGATTTACATTAGTTTACACTCAGTACTTTGCTAACACAAAGGCTAAGACTACAGTCTGTGTTAATGTTGTTCAGCAGTCATAAGGCCTCTGATTTAATTAAAATTTTATAGAGAAAATGAAAATTTTATGCGAGCCCTGAGTAACATAGTAACTAAGTAAACAAAAATGAAATACACATTTTATATTATCTCACTATAATTTTGTATCATTCTTTAAATGATAAAGCATCCCTGAGTGGAACTATGACAATGACGTGGCCAATTAATATCATCATAGCTCAATTGACATGTAAAATTCCAATCAAATCCCAAACAACATTAACACTGCTAGTCAAGAAAATTGTTATAAATTAAGTTAAGAAAATTATTGTAAATTAAGTTATGAATTAATAGTTGCAAATAATTGTTTTAAGAAATAGCCAACAACTGTGCAGACTTGCAAGCTGCCAAGACACCAATACTGTTAGGAGATTTTTGAAGGTGAGAATGAGGGGGGAAATGTCAGAACATGTAAAAAAGGGAAAGAAAAGTGATGTTGAACACAGACAGCCATCTCTCTCACTACAGGGCGAACAAGCAACCACCCCACGGCACCACACACAGGCAAGTGAACACACTCAGTGACCACAACTCACATCATGTTAGCCTGCTCAGGCTACCTGGCCTAAGTGTAGCTGATGTACAAAAAAAAACCAAACAAACAAAACAATAAACATTTTATTTGAACAGGATGGAAAATAGCAAAAGTGAGAGAAAACATAATATATATATATATATATATATACATACATATTAAAATTAAAATACACACAACTTAGCAACTTAGTTGGAGCAAGGGTTCAACAAATTAACAATCTGTTCAGTGTTTTCCAATATGAGTCTCCTTCTAGACTTTCTCAATGACTGTCACTGTTCTCAGCTGGTTAAGGTCACTGAGGGCCGACTGAACTGGAGTCTATATCAGTCACAGTGACAGGGCCAAATGCACCCCTAGTTGATAGAACAACCCCCTGAAAAAAAGCCTAGCCATGGAGGTCAAAAGAGGCAATGGCTTATAGCTGTGTTTGTGTGAATACAGGCTTCCGTGGAAGGCAGCCAGTACTTATGCGAGAAATGCACATAGCAATTGTCAGATTAAAGAGACGGTCTTTGTGTGTGTGTGTCTGGCTTGACTTGACACACTTGTGGAATGGGACTGCATTTGTTTGAAAGGGTTTGGAGATTGGAAAGAGAGAGAGAGTGGGGTGGTTGATATGTCTGTAGGGGACAACAACTATGTTGCAGGCACAGATATGGGACATTACACAGCCTTGAAAAAATAAAGTGGTGTGGTGAGTGAGTGGGGAGGAAAGGAAAGCAAAAGAAAAGGGTACAAAGAAAGAGAAATGACTGATGCCAGGAGTTATATAACAATCCACCTATACCTTGTTGTAAAAGAATTTCCATCCAGACAGATAACGTCTGGAGAGAGGGGGGGAACCGATAAGAAGCAGCTCAATTGAACAGTGAGAATGCCCACTATTGCTAAAAATAGTCTGTCCCTTTGAAATTCAACACTGGTCCAAAGGCCTCGGGCTGCTATTCATTCTGACATTTACAAACTATGTACAATATGAACATTTAGCATCTAAATAGCGTCATTCAAATGCATCATTATACATTTATGCATGCATGTATATGCAACAAGACATCCGGCATGTTCAAGGAGCTACAAGCTCCACTTCCTAACACAGACATATGAGACTCTAAAGTCTCAGACATGTTAATAGTCAGACAATGTAAACAAACGGACATTGGTGTAGAAGTAACTCTGAATTGGACTCTCTATTTGGTGAACCACTTGCCAACTGCATGAGAATGTCAATGATATCGATAGAGTGAACCAGTGCCCATGCCAGTATTTGTGTGTTTGTTCTTTGATTGTTTTTAAAACCATGCTGAAAAAAATTTACATTTGATAGGCAAAGTTAAGTTTTACTCCCATACTTGTCTCTCTGTAGGTCACTATAGAGGGAGGCAGTGGGAGAGAGAGCAAAAAAGAGAGATTAAGACACATTTTTATATACTCTCAAAACACCTTAAAACACTCTTTGAATACCATCATCATTCACACCACATTCACTGAATCAAATTCATCGAAACAATGTTTTTAACCAACACAGCTTCATGAGTCAAAAGTCAGTATTCTGAACAGAAATAGACTAGAATGTTTAGTTGTGTAGCCTGAACAACAAAATGCGATTGTACAATAAGTTAGTGGTCCTGAGGGTAACTATGACCAAATGGATCTCAATTTAATTTGATATTTTATTTTAGCATCTCTACAGCAGTTGCAGAGTAAGTAAAACATTACATATATATATATGCATGTCATAGGAAGCCTTTTCTATTGTATTAGCAATACACAGTGGTTACACTTGACTTTACTCCAAGGATGAATAAATTAAAATTTTCCGGCCTATATAAAATGTATAAGCTGGAAATGGAAAAGTTGACTACTGTAATTTAAAAGGTTTTCTTTATAAGTGTTCAGTGTTTTCAAATGCTGACATACAAAGTGAATAAAAAAATGCAGAATGACAGGGGACACTACATCCCATAATACAATTTATAGCAACAGCAGCACACACACACACAAACACACACACACACACACGTGTCTGTGTCAGAGAGGATGTCTGAGTGTGTGTGTCTGAGTGTGTGAGAAGCAGAAACACACCTGGAGAGCTAAAGACGGGGGCCGCAGGGGTGTTACACACGACCGTTTCAGCCAGTAAAGTGTTATAGGGGTTGTTAGTGCCTTGCGGTCGGAGGAGAGGGTTAGTAAGAAGATAATTGCCTGTCATTCCTAGAGCAGAGAGAGACAGTGTGAGAGAGAGAGAGAAAAGAAGAGAAGAGATGTATGACATGATTTCTTAAGATGAACAAATTAACACACTGCGCACCTATCCATCTTAACTAATCGATCACCAGACTCCACACACTGAAGAGTAGAGGTATGATATGTATCAATCACATACTTTTCATCTGTGTGAATACTGCACCAAAATGCTGTTTTCTTTGTTTACTATGACTGTTTTGACAGCTCAGCAATCATACAAACTCCTTGTTAGTGTGGCAAGCTCTGCAGATCTACTGCCATGAGTCCATCATTGATCCTGAGCATGGTCATCATCTTGGCTGTGTGACAGAGTTACAGAGCGGCACAATAAAACACTACTCTGGAGTGACAGCATTCCTCTAGACTCAGCCTACGGAGCTCTGAAGAAGCTTATATGGAAAACAATTAGTCCATCCTCTGAGACAGGACTGTGAGTAAGAGTGTGAATGTGCAACAAATTGGAAACGGGCACAAGAGTTCTTGTAGGAGTGAAAAAAGGACTATATAAATATGGTCCATTTATTTATGTTATATATTTTTACCCCTCATGAATAGTGTAAAATTGTCTGGTCTACAAAGACATGAAATTAACAAACTGTGGTATCTCTCAAACTCCTTCACTTGCTAAGGACTACTGACTGAATTGATCACATTATCCCTGCACATCTTCAGTAATTAAACTTTATGAGCATACCTCTGCTTATGCAACAAATCCCAAACTAAAGACCATAATGTTTCAATAAGATCTGGCAAGGCTAACCATTTGAAATATACAATTAAATGCAAACATGTAAAATGCAAGAGATGAAAAATTAAATTACCCTATTTCAAATAAATTTTCCCTGCGTCATAATAATTTGACATGTGTGAGACTTTATATCAATAATCTAACTTAAAAGATTTAAAGGTACAATTCAATAAAGGAAGACCCTAGTGCACTTTACTTCACTTCAATTTGAACTGAGAAGAGGTTTGTTTTTCATAAGCCTTACATGTTCAGCTAATGAGATGCCATACATCCAAAATACAGCCGTCTGCTCACAGAGTTCTGGTTGTCTGTGAACAATCTCTGGAAAGTGGGCTTGAAAGCTACTGTTTGAGTCACAGATATATTTTTAAACGCCCACCTCAGCGTGAGCCATCTTTCCCCTGAATGCACTGAAAGCCATTTGAGAGCGAGCTAAAACGGCACGGCTCGCCAACCTGCGCTTCCCTGGCAGGGTCATCCAGAGTTGAACGTCATCTTCTCATCATCAGATCTGTGCTCTGGCTAAATTATGAATGCTAGCTCTTTCTGGAGCCTAAGTGGATAGCATCCCAGAGCAACGTCCCAGCCAACCTAACAACACATGCACAAGGCACTGGTGGGGTAGCGGGGGACCACACAAATAGGATTTGCTAGAATTGCTAGAATTGCAAGAATCTAACATCATATTAGCGTTAATTAAAACTGCAAATTTAGACGTGAATAGAATTATAATTCAGAAAACAATTTCGGCATCTGTTTTGGGTTGAATCCTAAATGGTGTTACTGGGCCAAACCCCTGACTCAATCCCTCCTTTTTATTGCCTATTTTAACCATTTCTCAGTCCTCCTCTTTTCCATTTTCTCCATCTCTCTTTTTTTCCCCTTCCTCTTTTTAATGGACTGAATCTTGAAGTTTGGGTGCTTGAAATGATCAAATAATATTAAGCCCCATTTTGTGTTCGGCATTGCTGCCCACAGTGACGGGCCATGAAGGATTTGAAGAGGGATTTGATGTCTGTAATCCTGTTCTGGCTGCGCGGTGACACCGACCATGTGACGGGTAAGTGGAGGGGCAAGTTTATCAAGCCCGGGCAGGTCATTGAGGAAACACTGAACCATAATAGAGAATGCACCCAGAGTGCCACTGTGCTGCTTTGCAGCGTCTGTCAGAGCCACTCGTGCCTTGTTTTCTTACACACATCACACACACACACACACACACACACACACACACACACACACACACACACACACACACACACACAAGCACAAGTAAACACACACACACAAACACACACACAAGCACAAGTACACACACACACAAACACACACACACATACTTACACACACACACATACCACTGCTGATACTCACTAGTGGAGGGACAAGGGAGTCTCCTGTAATGACCTGTCTGACAAACGTTGCATTGTGTATCACTGCATGTCAAAGCTTATCGACATTGATGAACTCATTTGGAACTAATTAGGGTTTAGAACGGCTGACAGATTTTTTTTCACACGCTGTCAAGTGGTGCATTAAGTGTTAAGGAAGCAATTACTCTGCCTAACATACACCATGGATATGCTAATCCCACACGTTAGAAATGACTGCTGGCCCTGGCTCTGACAGATATTTGCTCGAGTTGCTGTGCAGAGTTTCATGTCTGTCCGCTATTCTTCCCTTCAGCTTTCTTTTATCTTTTGACTTCTTCATGTGGGGTAGGCTAGATCTTGTCTTGGAGGAGTGGAGATTTCTCTATGACTGACCTTGGTTAAGGGTGGATGTGCTGTTGATGTCGCCTGAGATAAAGGAAGATTCAGACTGTTTTCTGACGGTGTCGTTCCACATTCTCCTGATACGACTCTGTTAGACCCATAAAGCACAGTGGTTATGTTTCGAATGGAAATATGTATATATATATATATATATACATACACACACACTGTAGATACATCAAGAATTCTACCATACATTCAAAATGTCAAAATACATAACACCAATCCCCAGTGACTAACAGGCCTCTCTTGTTATTCCTCTTTTAAAAAAAATAAAAAATAAAAATAAATGAACAGCTATTCACTAGTCACTTCAGATGCCATACACATTATAAAACCGATATCAGTGAGTGTAATGTTGCCAAAGATGAAAATGCAAATAGCACAAAAGCAGATGCAAAGAGTGATGTATGCAGTTACAGACAAATGTCTCGATTAGTTAAGCCATGCATAGAATGTCTCATTTTCTGTCTGTCTTCATGTGCAAATTTTTGTAAAGCTCTCAATTTATTATGCCTCTGTAAAATAAACTTTATTTTTGTCAAAGACCTTCAGACGAGACACCGAGCTGCTCTATTCTTCCATTCAGCTCAAATGAGTGAGCTGTGAACTCGATTAACCTCGGTGTGCCCATAGTGTACCTGGGTACCAGATGAGTAGCGCGCGCTTGTCCTTGTGGTTGATGTCTTGGCTGCGCTATGTGAACTTTCAGTCGGTAAACCACCACAGCAGTAAGTGTGTCGGAAGCATTTGGTGTATTCCTTTCTCACCTGTAATGTGACCAATAACTGGAGGTTATAAATAATGGCCACTTTCTTAAAACACTGCCAACTGTCACAACAGAATATGTGCTTGTCAATTCCAATATTTATCACAGGCACTTTAATAATAGCTTGGCATACTGTTTTGTTCCTCACTCTGTTGTGATATTAACCACAAAATACAGCGGATGATGGACATTACAGTTCTTGCTGTTGAACACTTAGAAAAAAAAAGAAATCAAATATCAACTTACTTTTTTCTGAAGAAGACAGTAGAATATGAAGATGAACATTCCCTGGAAGGTGTTGAATATTGTGAAAAGATATGCCATGACCACAGATGACTCATTGATGAAGAACAACCCAAATGACCATGTCAGAATCAGGAGGAAGAGGAGAGCAAATGCCCCAAGAACCCAAGATCTGTAAACAAAAACAACAACAACAACAATAACAAGACATGTTTAGTTCTCATTTCCCTTTTCCATCCACATAAAACACAGTCAGGCCTCATCACTAGGATAGGCTAAGGAGACATCAGTAATGCTGAAATACTAGACACACAGTGCATCCGACCAGCATTCACTGGTTGAGTCTGTTAGTCTGAAAACAGGCCAAAGCAGTTTGATTTAGCAGGAGACCTGCAGATGCCAGCATCAGAGCAACATAATAATTCAACCTTACACTTCCTATGTTTATGGAACGGGGAGCATTTTTGGTGTATCTTTGAGGGTCATCACCTCCCGACTGGTGTTTCTCAAAATACTTCCACCATTAATTATTAACAGACGTGTCAGGCATACAGGTGCTTGTCAATTAACCCATAATTTTAGTTTAAGAATATTGCTTTTACAGAGATGTTGATGGGACAACTGGGAGTGGCAAAAAGCAAGAGGGAGAGAGAGAGATGAAGGACAGATCGGAAAATGGCCGCAGGTCAGAACTGAGCTCTGGTTCCCGTAAGCTCTTGGACCCGAATTTGGCATGGCTGTTGCCTCTTGCGCCACAGTTCCCCTGACCCATTATTTAAACTTGACACCAACATGGCATTAATCCTACCTGGCACCCTCTTAACGGAGTGCCAGAAGGAGGTTTGCTTGTTGGCATCCTCTGCGCCATCTAAATAAAGTGCCACCCTGGGGACTTTTATTTATTGTAAATCTCTTATTCTATCACAGACCTTCAATTACACACACACACACACACACACACACACAAAAACAAACACAATGATTTAGTGCATGTATAAAAAGGGGAGGACTTATGGCATGTATCTTTATCTGTGATTCTATTAAAAAACAGCACACTAGACCACATTTTTTACAGTACAGCAGACTGACAAAAGGTCTATGTCTGGGAAAGCTGAGGAACAAAAGAAAACGGTTAGTGGAGAGGAGACAACAAAGGAATGTGTGTTTGCGTGTGTGTGTGTGAGTCGGTGTATGAGGGTGTCCGAAGGAGTCCCCCACACACCACAGGACACCAGATGAAAGACATCCAACAGAACCGACCACAGACATGGAGGATGAGAGAGCCCACACAAACAATAAGGATCCCCTGCGGGCTTCAGAGGGTGGGGGGTGGCAAGAAGAGGGAGGGGGGTCAACTACAGGCTGAGGGAGAAAAAACGACTTTCTCACTAATGCTCTTACTTGATGAATGGTTTATTATCCTCATAGCTAGAGACAGAGCGACAGGCAGGAGAGAGAGACAAAATTAGATCACACTGATCACAGCATAATTAGCATGCATTCAACTTGCAACTTTGATCTTGAAACTTGCAGGAAGACAAAAGTTAAGCAAAAAGCATGAAAAAGCATTTTAACCTCTAACCCACAAGCAAACACTGTTGTGATGCTAGCTTTAAAGACAGGCTTGCACAGTAAAGAGAAAGAAGCAGTATATGATGAAAGCTTACCCTGGCAAATCGGTATTATAGTAGCCGTCGCAAACACGATAATTACTGGTGAGGATGGACAGTCAAACAGAGGAGAGGAAGATGAAAAAAAGAAAGAAAGAAAGAAAGAAAGAAAGAGGAGCAACGAGATGCTGCTGGTTAGAGCCACTGACATGCAACATGCAATGACATCCCCCCTTACACACACACACACACACACACACACACACACACACACACACACACACAGAAAGACAGAAAAAAGAAAATAATACAGATTCTACCCACAAATATACACATACACACAGAAAAGCACAGTGAATCTTTTGCCCCATCTGCGGTTGACAATCCTCCTGAGGGCAAGTGCAGATAACATGAAAGCAACAGCACGGAAAACACACATCTGTTGAGATATTTCATGGACAATTTGATATTTTTCAATGAGCACATGCGCTACCTCCACATGTCATCTTCTGATATTTGTAAACAACACTTGTTCTTGTCATGCCATTGTAAAACACTGCCAGACTCATACACAGACCGTCTAGAGCCATCTCTAAAACGGATTTGGGCTGGATGTGGGAAGAATCTGTTCCAGGAAGCTTTGAATCTCGTCAAGCTGAGAAAGCAGCGTTCCAAATGAAAATGGTCACATGATGTGAGTCGTGGTGGAGCTTGACACGCAGCATGTGGGTGAAGCACAGGCTTGTCTCGTCAAAGGGGATAGGGTCAGGGGAGGAGACACTGGTTGGGACTATCAGTGGTGGACTGGCCATTTCTCCAGTGCCTTCTGCTTCTACATGACTAGGACTCGTGCTTTCACCAATCCCTTATACGGCTAGTTATACAACTAGGACTGGCTATTTCACTAATGCCTTCAGCCTTTACATGACTAGGACACATGCTTCCACTAGTGCAATTTCACGTATACAACTGGTTACACAACTAGGATTAGCAATCTCACCAATTGCTTATGACTTAAAGCGATAGCATGGAGTTTTTGGTATAAAACGAGTGGACTTGCTACGACACAAACAAACAAGCCTTCCAAACCTTCTCCAGAGCCTGTATGGCAGTGCTAGATTGGTGGTTATTGATGTTCGATGGCAATTTTGTGGCAAAACTTGTGATGGCAAAACTTGTGTTTGTGTTCGTGTGTCTCTACCCTTCATATTTAAATTAATAAATACATTCGGAGATGGCACCAAAATGAATTGTCTCATAAAAAGAATAACGCAGATAGTGGTGAAGTGTTACATAGTGTTGCTTTAAAATCGACTCTAAGGACTCTCCACCAATGAAGTATTCCGTCTTTATCTAGTGTGTTGTACATTAGTTTCTTGCCCCGCTATTTGTATCTAGTGTGTCGTACATTAGTTTCTTGCCCCGCTATTTGTATCTAGTGTGTCGTACATTAGTTTCTTGCCCCGCTATTTGTATCTAGTGTGTCGTACATTAGTTTCTTGCCCCGCTATTTGTATCTAGTGTGTCGTACATTAGTTTCTTGCCCCGCTATTTGTGTATAGTGTGTCATACATTAGTTTCTTGCCCATCTATAAAGCATGTAAGAAAAGATTATTCTAAACACTGAGATTGTGTAATGTATGACGGGACATAATACAGCATTGGCGTCAATCTAACTAAACTAAATCAATGCAAAGTATACAAACAGCACAATAAAAAGTCACAAGTGACCTTATTTAAATTATTAGCTATTACAATCCAAATTTAAACAACTCTGTTACTTTAATGTGACAAATCGTCCAATTCCTTCTTCGATTTTACTGTATCCGCTTGCCTGACAATAAAATATACCTCTTTTTAGGTAAAAAAACACAATTAAATTTGTCTCCAATTTCACAAAGTGAAGCAACCAGCAAAAAGGTCTAACTTCTGTAGTGCTTCAGTAGTCTTGCTACAGTTTGACAGTGAGAACAGACAGCACAACCCATCATCCGTCCTCCAGTTTGCAGGAGAACTACATCTAACTCCTTATGGGAGGTAAGTGAGACGGCTCAAAACGCTTTTCTCTTCATGGGAGACATATGGGCAAGCTCTTCTGCTAGCCCTCCCAGCTGAGTGACTACTGCATGTTTGAGTCAGCGCTCTTGAGATCCACACAACACAGGGCTTAGAGGAAGGATTTCTGTCCAACGCAACAAAGCCTGAAAATGCTCTCTCAAAGGAAGACTGTGGGTCTTTGTCTTCCCCCCGCCATCTCTCTCAGCAGCTAATTTATAGGAATACACAGGGAGGGGTTGACAAACAAATGCAATTTCACTACATGTCGTACAAATAGTATTTATTTGCATGTGACAATAAAAGTCCTTGAGTCCTTGAAAAGCAATGACGAGTTTCATGGGTTTCGGTGTGTGAAACCAAAGGCATTCGAAGAGAAATACACACAAAGAAAAAGGTGTTTTTGTTGTGAAAAAAGCATAACAATAGAAGTCTTTACCTTCTCAAAGAACTAAACATCCCATGTTACTGAGAACAAACAAACAGACCAAAACAAGACAACAAGCGAATGGGCAAAGCAAACACTTACTTTATATTCTCCAGCCTGCTGGAATCAGGTTTCAGTGAAGTAGTGTGCTTGACCATTTTGTACATGGTTATGACCAGGAAGATGAGATTTAACTGTGAACACAAACAAACAGAAACACTGTCTCTGGGACTGGGATACATTCCAAGAAAGAGCACAATTTGAGTAAGTTGTTAATTAGCCAGCAATAAAAAAAGAGCTTGATGCATTGCTTAATTTAATGTGTATTTAGCCTGTCGCAGGACTCTGTCTAGCTGTCTGGCGCCAATTTAGTGTCATTCTATAGCAACACGAGAAGGAGAATGCATTATAAATCTAATGGAACACAACAGCTGCTTCTAGGCTATGTTGCGCAGACTGAAGTAATCCAAACAAACCAGTCTTCTGCTCAAAACAAATTGTTGCCGTGAATGTCTCCATACAATTTATTCTGTCATTATCTGCAACATGAATTAGTAATTGGACATCTTGCAACACAAAGGCAACTCCAAAATTGTAATGCAATGAGACGGCCAAAGTGTTCTTTCCATCACCACAGTTTCTTCACTTTTTTTCGTTTATTCCAAAAAAAGAGGGAAAAGAAGAAGAAACACATGTTCCACAGTGACGATCAATATTCTCATCTATGCTGATAGCCAGTGCATTTGCAAAAATATACTGTGAGACAACATACACAGAAGATGACTCTAATATAGAACAGACCCTTTTACACCACAGACCACAGTCATTGTGTTGTGTGTGTTTGTGAGAGGAAAAGAGCGAGAGAGAGTGGGTGCGTGTGTGTTGTTTTTTCTGCCATCGGCTGAGTGAAGGTTTCAGAATATCTTCCCTGGAAACCGGTCAAGAGATGACAGCAATCCAATGAGACAGTGGACAGTGACAGAGCACTTTCAAGTAACCTCACCAAAACTCACTGTGCCCACCCATCCACCCACCCTCACGCTGCAAACACACACACACACACACTCTCTCTCTCTCTGTCGCAGGCTCTCTCCCCAGGGCCCAGTGTTACCTTGCCGCTACCTTGCCACACAAGCCCTGGTGGGCGGGTGGTGAAGGCATGGTAGGGAGAGAGAGAGAGAAAGAGAGAGAGAAAGAGAGAGAGAGGAACTCCTCATCCAGGCCTCCTTAGCTCAGTTCAGTTAGCCAAGCATGCGTGTGTGTGTGTGTGTGTGTGTGTGTGCATGTGTGTGTGTTAGGCCCCATGCCATCCTGGGACTGCCGGAGAAAGCTTTTGCAGCAGTGTGCACGGTGGGTGAACTCCCCGTGAACCGGATGAAATATTTACAGTGCAGATGGAACTGTCCGGATGACAAGAACTGCTCATGACGTGTCATGATCCAGGCCCCTGCGTTCAAACTGCTCAAGCATACTAATGCTTTTCCAACCTCTCATTACTTCCATGTTCCTTTTTTCAAGTGAGCTAATACTCCTGCACCGCCCGCAGGCACACTGACTTCGGCCCGTCTCCACGCCCAAAGAGCTTCACACAGCCTCCCATTCTGTCTGGTTTCAGGACAAGTCATAAAATAGAGAAAAGGACGAGGGCGAGAAGGAGGAGGCAGAGGAGGAGGAGGAAAAAAAGCTCACTATACTACTTCCTAAGAGTCCACTTCAGAGTTTGACATAGCAGGGCAGCTTTATTACTTGAACACACGTTCCTGAGCTTCAGGTTTTTTTTTTTTCACTTTCTCTTTCTCCTCTTCTTTTTCTTTCATTTCATCCTCCCTCCCACCACCTTCATCAACAAGGACAAAGCCAATTTGTTAGAAAATCAGGGTCGCGAGTTCAAGGAAACCTTCCAGTTACATGCTCCCTCGGGGGAGATCCTACCTTTGTACTTTATCTTTCGTTGTCAAATGCTGCAAACAGAGAAACAGCCTGAGCTAGCTCCCCGAGAACTGCAAATCCTCCTTTCTGTCCGACCGTAAGACTTCACAATAAATCAGATGCACCTGGGGTGGAGGGGCGACGGCACAGGTGACTAGCACCGAGGTGCTGATGGCCATCTCACAACGGAGAGAAGGGGAAAAAAAAAAGATTGAAAGCAAAAAAAGGAAGAAAGAGAAGAAAAAGAGAGAAAAGAAAAAGTAGACCACTCAGTGCGTAATGAGAGGGACTTTGAGAAGTATACAGAATAATAATTCAAGGCCTGGTTTGACTAGGGGCTGTGGCCAGGGATGAAGTGACATTTGCGGGAGTATTTTCCACACGGGGTGTATTTGATGTGGGCCACAGCGACCTTTGGCTTCCATCTCATGGGCAACAGAAAAAGCAACCAAATAAGATTCAAGAAGCGCTTCCTTATAGCGGTAATGTGGACGCTGAGAGTCGCCTAGACGAGGTCACGGGGACTGTTGATGGGCCCATAAAGCTGGTAATGAACACACTTCTAGACAAACACCGCTCAATCCCTCCTCTCCTCTCCTGGCTGTCTCATCTACTCACTGCATGAGGCCGCCTGCGACAGTCCCCCATCCACCACAGGGAGAGATTAGAGGACACACCAATAGACAGCGCACTGCTCAAAAGGTTAGCCCAATAACAACCCTGGGCTATTTCATTTTTTATGGGGGGAATCTCAGTCCCCCAGGCCCTCTTAGGTCCATGGCTCAGCGATCCGCACACAGATAATAATGCCACGACCAGTAAATAATTGGTTGGCTGAACAGTACATATGTCAGCATCAGATGGTATGGCCTTCACCCGTACAGACCTTGACTACACAGTGATGGACGTATATACACTGTCTGTCTCAGTGCCCTCAATCCACCCTTGTCATATGTACTGTATATACAAAACGGCACATCAAACACAATCATTTCTTCATTGTTACTTTGAAACGCTATCAAGATTCTGTCGTGTCGTAATTACAGTGTGAATTTAAAGAAAGAATGCAAAAAAAAAACTGCTTTTTTCTCCTTGCACGCAACAAAAGATCTTATCACAGCATGTCTGAGGCAATTACTTTAACCATAAGAATCACCCATATTGTGAGAATCATGTCTCTCTATTGCTGTCTTTCTCTCTCTTTTTCTCTTTCACACACACATACTCATAGTGACTCACTCATACCGACACACACACACAGATATACTGGCACCTTCGCTCAGAGAGAGAAACATAAATGTAATCCATCTTACCATAATGATGAAGGTAACAGGTCCTATGAAGCTCCAGATGAAATGATTATCCACCCTTAGCCAACAGCTGCGGACACAAAATGCTAGACGTTTACATTGCATGACTTACACAAAGTCGTTTACATTGCATGACTTATAAAGTCGTTTACATTGCAGACGTTTTAGAAAGCTGCATTATGTGCAGTCTTTTACTTTGCATGACTTTTAGAAATCCTTTGAAATGCATATGTTTTAGAAAGCTGTTGACATTGCATGACTTACAGTTGTTTATAATGCATGACTTGCAGAAAGCTATTTACATTGCATGATTTGCAGAAAGCTGTTTGTATTTAATGACTTGCAAAAAGTATTTTCTACATAATTAGCACCACTGCATAATTTGCAGGAAGGTGTTAACATTACATGACACAGAGAGTCGTTTGTACTCCATAAGTTGCAGGATGGTCTTTACATTACAAGACTTGCAGAAAGCCCTTTATACTGCATGGCTTGCAAAGACTCGTTTCCTCTGCATGACTTGCACAAAGGTGTTTACATTGCATGAAAAAAAAATATGTGTGTAGCCTCTCTCTTGTATCTAATTCTCATGTGTGGTGAAGGCAGTGGGGAAAGAGACGACTGAGCTGCGACTGCAACTCTGCCATTAATTAGCCTGTGAAAATGACGTCCATGAAACAGACGCTGCTAGAAAGCTCCTCACAAACAACTGGCCACCAGAGAGCCCTCAGGCAGAGGACACACACAAGGCAATTCCACATAGGGTAGTTCCACACAAGGCAAGTCCGCACCACACAGGCTATCTGTCTCAGCATGACCCCAGAATTTAGAATTCAGAATCTGTTTTTTTTTTTGTTTCTTGTTTTAAATCAGAATCAGAATTCTTTCACCTGAGTATACTGCCCTGCACCACAACATGCACACATGCTTTTCTGCAAACTTCCACATAATGGTCTGTTGCTGGTTTCTTATGCCACAATGCTTTAGTCTGGCAATAATGCACAATGTCAGGACAAGTGCAGTTACTACTGGTAGCATAAACAGTAGGTAGGTTAGCAGTGGAGGGCACCATGTTTCACTTGCATTGAGGCTAAACTTTGCTGTTGTTTCAGGAGGCTGAACTGGTCAAAACCAGGATGCATAGCTAAGATGGGCTGAGTCATCATGTACTAGGGTGGACAAGAAGTCAAGTCAAGAAGACACCCACGCTGTGATTTTAAAAATGACTGGGTCTGTAATAGGTTCTATTGGGAAAAAAGTTTCACAGAAAACACAAGAAGCAGATTAAATTACAGCAAGAGGGGGCTTTGCAAACTTCTGCTCTCGTTTGGCCAAGAAAGTTTGCATGAAGTGTGTACTGAGGACTAGAAGTATTTGTATCTCTCACTCAGAGCATAGCGAGTTTAAAGAGAGCTATTCCCTGTGAAGTGGGACGGGACTCACACAGGGCCAGCATGCGCAATGCTAGCCCGCTGAAAGCTAACAAAATAGTATAAACAACACAGATCAAACATCACTGCTTTGGAGTGCACATTGATGGCAGAAGTAAATAGCAGGAAATGGCTAAAACTGCGCTGGTTAGCAATGCTCCTGTGGGCTCTCCATGGGAATGGATCATATTGCATGGTTTGGGTCAACAAAGCTATGAAAGCAGGCCAAAAAAGCAATTTAATACTACCAAAACAGACTTCATATAGAAGATGCTAAGGCAATGCTGTCATAACATTCCACACATCTGGTTAATCCTGCCTATTACAAGTACAGATACAAACACCTAGTATGCCACTGTTCTCATTTACCCAAGTTCACACAGTGAAGACTGGTTGAGAGTTCAGAGGTCAGGTAAGGTTCTACTTACGCCTTGTCTGTCCCATAGCTGTGGTAGTCGACGGCTGCGGACACTATGACCACTATGGTGGGGAAAAGGTAGCCAGACACGTAGTAGTACTTCTTCCGCGAGTATTCGCTCTCAAAAACCTCCACCAGCATGAGGTAGAGCTGGACTCCCTCCAGGCACATCCAGCCAAACGAAGCCAAGAAAAAGAAATGCAGAATCCCAGCGATGATGGAGCAGCCAATCTGCAAACAATCGATTCGGGTGAGTTCATTAGAGACTCCATTACATGACAGCTATTGCTGTTGTGCTTTCAGGTCACTTTAACCGAGATCACAAGTAAAACTCTTCAAGCCCATGAGACTGTATCGAGAAAAGAAATTATGTCAAGTTATGACAACCTGACTACTGAGCCCAAACTCTGTTAACATAATTATTTGCAGGTACAAACTTATGTATCTTAAAATAGGAGAAGACACTATATTATTTTCTGACAGATAAGAATCTCACCTCTTTTGAAAAGTGATTTCCTTATAAATGTCTTGGGGAAAGATAATAGTTGATATCAAATGTTCTTCTATTTTTAATCTCAAAAACCTTTGGCAAATGAAGTGATGCCTCTCATTTTCCAGTGCGTTACTAAGGTTAATTTAACTAATTAACAGATTTAATGATGACTGCATATTGTAAGGCAGACAAATAGCAGATTGGATGACTATGTGACTATTATAAGCTGATGTTAAAATATCATTTTGAAATTAGGTAAAATTATTTTAACTAAGTGTAAAATCATTCTCCCTACAGCGAGTCTCAGTGTATGATGATAATAAGTGATGTTTTATTAGACTATTAGTGTTTTATTCGATATTTTTGGCTGTTTCCACACATAGATAAGTTTCAGTTTAATTTTGGAACATCTACATTTCTTTTCCCCACAGCTATGAAAAGCACCTCACGTCGAAAACTGAGGAGAGCAGCTCTCCTCAATTTCAGACAATGGATTCTTTTTTTTTTTTTTTTTTTTTTGATGAACTGCATGGAAAATGAATCTCAAGATCAATAGCAAAACCTCTGATCCTACCCTGGGTTCTGTCATGTCGATCCCGATTAAAAAAATGAACTCGGCAATGAAGAGGTTGATGCACAGGTTCTTGTGGATTGTGTTGCGGTCGCTCTGCAGGCCACGGAAGAAGCAGAACGTGACAATGCTGATGCCCAGGCAGACCAGGGAAACAATGATCCCCACGCGAGTGATCACTGTCAGCAGCAATTCGTGTGCTTCGCCTTGGACCTGCAGAATCGCATAGACAGATGGACAGAGGAAATTAATATGTGAGATTTTCAATAGAGGAGAACAAAAAAAAAACAATAATAAAAAAAAGAGAGGGTCTTCTTGGTGGCTATTATGGATCGGCTGAGGCAGGACTGAGACAGAAAAATGAACACAGCTATGAGGGGGAGACATGTAAATGGACGCTGTGCTGCTATCAATCAATGCCTGAGTGTATCAGATGACCGCAATTAGCGTCTCATAAGGGACAATTGACTCCGGCTTCCTGTGCGTCTCTTCAGGCATTGTCTACAACTTCAAGTGAACTTATTAGCTGTCAAACTGAGCAGGACTGAGCAAGGAAATAAAAACCTTAAAAGTCACCACGGCTCTCAATTGACGCAGAACAGAAGCATCAGATAACGTCTGGGAGGTCTGCTGCCTTCTCATTTCACAATGGCATAATTTCTCATTTTCATTTATGTGTGTCTAAATAGCCTATGTCTGCAAAACTCTTCTTAGAGTGCACGCAAGCTCTGAATACAACAAATCCGAAGCATGAATACAACCAATCACAATGCATTGCATCCCTGGTGTGACACATAAAATCGGAAAATAAACCATTTGAGTTCTTGGGGATGGGAATATGAAAGCGTTAGAAGTGTGATTGGTGAAGTACTCTGTGCTCTCCAGTGACTTTAGTTCTTCTTATTATAATTACTTCATCTGGGGCTTGCAAAAGGTCATGAGTTTCTATCTTCACAGTTTTGACACTGATATCACACCCTGGGCTAATTTGGTTTGATTAGGACAGAGTCTTAGACTAGCAAGCAGCCCCCCTCCCTGAGTCCATTATGATGCGTCACATCTGTTGCTTCTATGGGTGGTCACATTCTCCCACGATTCCTCATCATTTAAAGGCCATGATGCTGATCCCTCTGGGCCTGAGGGTGTAAAAATTCTGCGGCTGCCTTCTCATAAAACTACTGGTAGAACTATAGCAGAAGTTCACTCATCTCACGGCCAATATATGTAGCTTAGATCATATGTGATAGGGTTGCCTTACATCTGAAATTTTAGGGCAAATTTAGAGTGCAGTTCTTTCCACTGACTGCGCTGTTTTTTTCTGGCTTCGATTTGCTAGTGTAAAACTTGATATCACCCCCCACCATCTCACGAAAAAATCGTCCCCTTCAAACTAGAAAAAGACACCATGGCTACACTATTCCAAGTTGGATATTTGATGTTGTGATTTCAGGTCTGAACCCACTGACCTTTAATAATCAGGGCCCTTACTGTGTGTGTATCTCATAACTTATTGACATTTCAGCAAATCCATTTTACATAGCTCCAAATGCAGCCCTCAGCATTGCATTCAAATTTTATTGAAGATTCCTAAAATAGTCATTCAGCACACAAATTGAAATGTGTGCTATGTAGCACATGAGTCCTACACACAAAATGAAGGAAGGACAGAGTGGAGAATTTCAGTTTCCTGAATTTTACTATCTCGTTCCTGTTGAATCAGCACTGACTGAGAATTTAATCCAGTCTGACTAAATCAAATTGGGAGCTTGTGAATTCTAATCAAAATCGAATCCAGGCATTTGTGCCAATGCATAGCCTTAATAACAAAAAGACCAGATCTCTCACCCTGACGTCTCGATGGGCCATGAGCACGGCAAAGTTGGTGAGATGGCTGCAAGAACATGTAGTGTGTGTTTTATTCCCAGTGACGAGCTTGCAGCCCTGTGTAGACCAGTACCCCGTCATGCTCCTCTCCGAGTAGTTCCAGAATGAACAGTTGGAGTTGTAGTAGTGCTGTGTCTGGAAAACAATGCCAAGACAAAGCTGTGAAAACATCTGAAAAGTGTCAGGAAAACACACAAGACATTGTGTAAAAAGAAGCTTTATCTCAGTGACAGACAATTAAATAATCCTCGTGTGATTTCAGGGGGATTTTTTTGTATTTAATCATTTGATTCCTTATCATGGAAGACAGTAAAACCTCATATCAAAAGTATGATTCAGTTTTTTTGATGAAAAAAAAAACGTATTTACATTTTAAGGAATTCTGTCCAGACTTACATCAATATGTTCCAGGGTAAAAATCACAGGGTCTGATATGAAGACCCGGCTAGACTCTTTGTTGATGGATGCCGCAATGACATCAGAGTTGACAGCCACAGAGTGGTTGCGCCCGTGTATTTCATTGGTCATTCTGATGGTCGCATTCTCAGTGCTGAGAAACTGTCCCAGATGCTTGTAGAGAACAAACACCAACTTTGCAACTCCTAAAACGATTGCAAAAAAGACCATATAAAACTAAAATAATTCCCAAAACATTTCACCACAGCTGAATTCACTAGTGTTCATAAAAGGTTTATTACAGGAGTCTGTATGATGATGAACAGAAATGGTCAACAATGAAGGGCCAGTACTGAATACTTATTACAAATGTTATCTATGTTTTCAAGATCTGGGTTAAAAAAATTCCATTATGATTCGTCTACATGTGTTGTCTTGACCTAGCTGGACACGCAAATATGACAAAAACTTAGTGGAGTTTGTGCTGGCTTGCAGAGCAAACCAAAATGATGGTGAGGGCTGTGCAGGTGGGCTGGGCCTCACCGTTCCTGCTGTTGAGTTTTACTGTGTTGGCAGACAGCTGAATCGAAACTCCACCTTTGCTTGTCTGCGGAAACTTAAAATCTTGCACCTGACCATCTGTGCTGAGCACGTAGACGTCCAGAACTAGATGTAAGAAGAAACACAGCACACATGACATCATGTTTGGTATTTAAACAAATAAAAAAAAAGTACAGTCAGTGTTCTGCTTAACATTTAAGGCATGAGGATCAGCATTTGAGCCTATTGTTCATATACAACAGGTCTATTATTACTTTGACCTCTTTCTGTGCTGCTATGCAGAAAAAAATAAAAAAAACTTGAAACTGAATTGAAATCACTGATTAATGTCTTGTGATGTCAAATGGCACATACTTATATTGTTAGCAGGTACTTTCACAATGGCTGGCTCCATCAGGTTGTCTGCCAAAACGAAAGCTCCTTCCTCTAGAGTATCAAGTAACATGGTTGCAGCGTGAGTCTGCTCTGTGGCATTCATATCCTTCCAAGACTTCAGGGCCTCTGGCCTCAAGAGGTTGTCCACTGTGTCTACGATGGCCTGGGCGGACACAAAAGTGATGCTAAATCAGCTAGTTTGCATCGGTACCAACAAAAGCAATCAAAGCTGATTATGTGCCAGGCTCATTACAACACTGCTAAGTGCTGTGCAGCTACTCCAGGGCCCCCATGGAGGAGGTGAACAGTGAGAAACATGAGGAACACCAGAGCCCTGCATGCTTGGCTTATGTCCAGGGGAGCAACTACAGCCAACAGGTAACTGTGATGTGTTTATACTCATTGTGTCAGAAAGAATTTTCAAACATGAAGTTAATCTAACAGTTTTTTTTGCTTCAAAAATAACAAAAAATTGTAAATGTTGTATCTGTATTCAGGATACAACAAATTTCATTCAGCCACAAATATTACGAACACACACACAAACGCAAGCGCGCACACACACACACACACAAACACACAGTTCCAAATTACATGGTAGTATAAACACTCACACAAAGCCATGACACTGGAGAGAAATATGTTGCAGAAATAATTAACAGCCATATAATCTTTTTATAATTGACACAGAGGACTGTGACAACGGGGACTGAGTTGAACTATGGAAATGAGAGGAGTGGCAAGTATCTAGACCTTAACCCAATAAAGTCTAATAAATGACACCGGGGGTCCAAAGGGTAGAGAAGAGCATGCTAATACAATAGCAAACATTAATGTTACAGCCATTCACAATCTAATTACGCGCAGTACGCTTGCTGCCCGCTTTAAAATGGCATAATCTGTGCAGTGGATTCCTGAATACAAAGAGATAACGCAGGTTGGAGAACAACAGTGCGCTCACATACACACACACACACACACACACACATTTGAAAAAAAGAAGAGCGTAGGTTTGGGAACGAATTAGGAGTCAAGCAGAAGCTGCAGATGCCCTGCAACCATAAACATACCGCAACAAACAAACAAACAAACAGACAAGTAAACTGAAAAAAAAGAAGAAAAAACAAAAACAAAAGCAGGAATCTGCAGAAAGAATGAAGTGAAATCAGTAAAGAGTAAATGAATCAGTTGCCGTCTAATTTGCATCTCCTGTAGGACACGCGGCCGACTGTGGAGAGAAGGCATTGATCAACCAACAGACCAACAGAGCACGGACAAGGGCAGCGCAACCAAAGGGGGGGAACAGAAACAACTGCGCATGCGACTGAACAGAGGATTGAAGAGGGTGGACAGAGAGAGAAAGAGAGAGAGAGAGAGAGAGAGAGAGAGAGAGAGAGAGAGAGAGAGAAGGAAAGAGAGACACCGAAAGAGAGAAAGACAGCTGTGACACAGAAGAAGAGCTCAGATACCTTCATATATGCCCTGCAAGTCCTCTCTCGCTTTTGAAGCTTTCATTGGAGAGTGAAAAAAGAGACAGAAAAAGAGAGGGAGAGGGAGAGAGAGAGAGAGAGAGAGAGAGAGAGATCAAACACAAGACAGACAATTAGCAGGTTGGAAGAGTTTCAGTTAAAGGAGATGACTGGTGTATCCAGCTGGACCGCTGCCCCTTCCTTCCCTTTCTTACGCTAGCTACAGGTGCAAGATTAATGACGTAAGGGAAGTGGGTCGGCAAAGAACTCCAGCTGGTCTGTCCTTGAGACCTGATCGAGTGCAGTTGAAATACGCATCGGAAATGTCATCACCATGTTGACTTGACTAGCGCTGCCAGCCTCTGTTTTTGAGATCATTCATAATTTATTGTATCACAGCACCATGCTTGAAATATTAAACCTCTGCACTTGTAATTATCTCTGACATGCTTACAGTTGAAAGCCATGTGAAGAACTAAGTTACAGTGTATAAATACTCACATGTGTCATTACTAGCACAAGGAAAAGACAAGAAATGCCTTCAATTTGATTACTGGATTTAATGACTGCTTAGCTGGAAGCATAGGATTGAAATTTCCCTCAGCTTGTTTAATGCCTCTCTAAAGATTTCTCAGGAATCTTGAATTATAAGACAGCCATTGTAAATCAGGCAACACAAAGTGTGAAGCTGCCGTCATCATTAGCAACGCTAACTACCTTGTTAAAACTGCGACCCGCGGTGTCCTTCTCGCTTGGTCTCAGCTCCTGAAGCTGGGCATCCAGAATGTCGACGAGTTGCTCCATCAGTCTCATGGTGGAGCTCACGTCGCCAGGGAAGATGGGCCCTTTGGTGTGCTTGGCCAGCTCATTGGCAAGATTCGCTGCGTTCTCTCCGCTCCGGATCTGCAGTAACACAAATTATCCTCTCAGCATGGTTCTGAAAATATTATGTTAGACTATAAGGCTCCCACTTCTCATTAGAGAATTCTCACGCTGTGAGAGAGTAGTCCTTTGCAATACCACTCATAAGCCATGTGGGACTAATTAAAACTGATAATATTCCATGGGTATATTAACAAAAGCTTTTTTTTTTGATAAAAGTTAATTTAGGGGCATAAAATCTGGGGCTTTGTCCAATGCGTTTTAATGACTTGCTGTTTTAACTCAAGCCATTATCAAATATTACACTGTTTTAAACACAGGTTCAGGGTCGGAGTATCAGATTAAATCAGCAGGAGGTTGGACTAGACGGCCTGAGGCAATGTTTTATGTTTCAAATCTCATGCTATGTATAAAGGGAACACAATTTGAACCTTGTCATTTCAGACTATTCAGTATTCATCAAGACGTGGTACACAAACAATTACATTTCCATAAACCATAAAGAACGGGCCTAACAAACCTTCTGAGCGACTTGATTGACCCAGTGGGAGGTGCAATTACTGAGGTCGGGTCCTTTCGGGCTCCAGGCTCCCGTGGCAAGAACGCACAAGTAGGAGGCTGTGCCTAGAGCATCAACAGCCAACGTGTTACTCACATAGCCACTCAGTCACAAGCTTTCCCAAACCAAATCAATAAAAATTTATGCTGATTCGCAGCATAAGAGGCCTGTCAGAGCCAAAAATGCATTTTTTTTTTTTTTTTTTTTACAATGACAGCTGTTTTAATTTATTTGATCATGACTGTGAACCAAACTTTCATTATCTTAAGATCTACAGAAGATTATTTCTTTAAGTAAACTATAATCACAAAAACTGAATGTGTTGCTGAGTTAAACAAAAGAAAGAAAAACTTTGGCATACTGACAAGACTTTCTCAATGCAGTCACTCAACACATCGATGCAATGCAGCATTAACAGTCATGTAATTTACAATTAACGAGGCCAGGCTGCAATGTGTTGTGTTGTGCTGTGCTGTGCACTCAAGTGTAATCATGCTATAGCAGTCACTAGGGTGAGGCTGGGTGGAGCAGTGTGTGTGTGTGTGTGTGTATGTGAATTTGTGTGTGTGTGTTTATGTGTGTGTGTGCAAATGTGTGTGTGTATGTGTCTGGAGACCAGTGGGAAAAACAGGCTGCTCACCGCGTGTCCCTTTGGGGCAAGGCCTCTCCACCAACACGCCCCTCTGGGTCTGGGGCCAAACAATGTCTCTCTTCTCTGTGCTTTCACAGAAGCGTGCTGGCAGGGGGAACGAGTCCAGAGAGGGACGCGTGGTGCTCTCTGGGACCGCTACCGGTGGTGGTGGTGGCTTATACACTTTGGTTCCAGCCTTTGGGGCAACAGTAGTGGTTGTTACCGTGTTAACAGCTGTCTTGGCTGCAACTGTTGTGGTTGTCGTGGTGGTTGTCTTGAGCGGTTCTGGAGAGAAGGTGCCCTCCAAAATCACGGGCCCTAAAATGAAGATACAGAACATTGTGTTCAGAGATCATTATGTGATGCCAATTGTCCTCCTCAACACAAACAACTTCAATGAGTCAGTCAACTTCAAGAGCAGTCGTCACAACAAGAAATTCATCGAACACCATGACAACTTTGGAATGCTATGCGAACAATGCATTATGGGAATGCACTGTCTACTCGGCTCCTTCCTGTACATCTCATTGCAGGTTTTCACCCAGTGCTCCATACAAGGAAATGATTACAGCCAGTTCCTGCTGCCTGACGGGGCCTTGTGCCTGGCAGTATGAAGTACGGCTGATTAAATTTTGACAGAGAGAGACACCGCTGTTGTGTGTTGTTGCATTGTCAGAACACAACATAATATAGACTTTGGCTGCTGCTGCTGCTTTATTTGGCCTGGGGACTTTGATAAAGCAGGTGAGAAGTAAATAATGTGATGCCAAGGGCCAAAACAATACACACACACACACACAAACATCTCTGTACTTCTGCTCTGTTTATATATCTACGTCTATATATATATTTTTAACATTCAATGTGAGGGAACAGCATGCTTACTTGAAAATCAAGGGTCTATGGGCGTTTTTTCAATTAGATGGGTGCTTATTTATCACTGGGCCAGGTCAGACATATAGGTTATTGACAAATACATCAGGTGGAACTTGAACGTTACGTGGCAAATTAGCTGCTTGTGAAGTACTACACTGCATCTCAATTTTGCTTTTCCACAATGAGGTGCAGAATACTTGCCGGCTGGCACTGCACCATCCGTTTGCTTAACTGCCTGAGACTCTGCACTAAATGTGCAAAAACAAACTCGTATGAGTTATTGATTTGCCGGCCATCCCAATGAATACGCCTCCATGATTTCAGCAGTTTCGAAACCCTGAGAAGAAGGGTGACTCCACCCATCACCAGCTACAGTTCTCTCAGAGCAGAAACTTGGATTCGACTCAAAATTAATCTCACGTCTGCGCCAAATGTTTGAATGTTAGATGAAGGTTTTGATGGTAATCTGGTGGTTGTAAACCAGTGTTCACATAGTCAGCATCTCTTTAATCAAAAGCCGGGTGCAAAATCCCCAGTGAGGCGCTGGATTGTGGTGAGTCCAAGCAGGGAATCTGTCAGACCAGCTGTGGAGGCATCAGCACACAAAACCAGACCACCGAGTGTTACTCTCTCTTCAGAGCCAATCAGAGCCACTCAAAAGAGTCAGAATTAGATTGAAATCATCACACATGTTCTCACATACAAAGAATTTTGTGCCTGCAGTTGGTGTCACTAACAGCAAAACCTGTAGGCGAAGTGTCAATTTGAAGAAGTGACTAGAGTCATTATATCACCTGCTACAGACCTGTTATGAATAAAATGTTAAATTACAGTACAGTTGTAAATTAAAAAAAATTAAATCAGCATACTTCATTATCTAAAAGTAATTAAGGACAGCCTTGAGTGAATGCAGTCCAGTCAGTAATAAAGGGCTTACAATTCTGGATTTTTTTCTTATAGTGAGTATGTTGCTGCCTGTCATGACCTTTTAACTTTAACTATGTCTGGTAACAACCTTGGCCTACATGAGAACTAAACTGTTAATTCAATTTATTAATTGAATAAGCATAGAATACCTGAGGCTTCTAATAATACATTCTCACTGCTATTTTTGAATGCTTCACATGAGGGGAATGAATCTTCCTTGTCTACTAGGTGTTTGCAACCTACATACTGAAGCATAAACATCAAGTCCTTTTGCATGCTGCAGATCTTATTTACACAGTCCTTCATTCGGCCTGCTATGGAGCTATAGTCAGTAGTGTGGTTTGATCCCCTTCATGTCTTGGACTGAGGGTTTAGATAAAAAATGGAGTAAGTGGAAATTCACAAGTTTTCATTCAGAAAGCTGCTTTCTTTGCTGATTACCAGGGGGAATCTTTCTGTTTTAATGATTATCACTGCATAGAGTTTAACAGAGCAAACACTGCCTTCCTGGGCATACATGAACATCCTTTTGTGTAACTGTGCAAAACCTTTAAAAATTCAGTGTAACTAAGTAATGCAGATCATGAGAAGTGCTTTAGTTCTACAAAGCAACCCAGCTAAGCAAACACATATCAGCTGGTGAGCAACTCTCCACAGGATTGCATGACCTATGAAACACAACACAGCAGTCAGTTATTCACAACCCTGAGCAAAGACTAGAAAGTGAATACACAAATAACGTGCTGTTGTGAGTTCTTCCTAACTGTTCCTATTTTGTGGTCTCTTTCTCTGTCCCTTTCTCTTTCAACGTTTGAAAGATAGAAAAAACCTATTGCTGACTAATTTAGTTACAATCCATATGAGTAACAACCATGTCTGTGCTGACATTCGAGAACAAAGATGATTTATTCATTATTTTACTCCTTCCCCTGGTCACAGTATCAGGTAGTTGCGATGCTGCTAGTCGTGTGTAGTCCTTGGTTTCTCTGTCAGTGTGCCTGTAGCACAGATCAAAAATTTAATGTAGATTTCTATGTCTAACCTCCCCCAAACAACTGGCTAGGAGCCCAGAAAATAAACAAATCTCAGTTTTAACACAGAATAGCAAAACCATAATTGAATGCATAACCGTATGTAAATATGGCACATTTTCTGAGATATATACAGTTTTGTGCTTTGGCTAGAATCTCTGCGAGTCTCCATCCAGAAGTCAGTTTCCTTTTCGAAAGGATAGTCATTCTGTTACTCAGTAGGCAACATTCTTAATTAACAAGTGTGTTCTGCAGTAAAGTCAAGGGGGACCTTCAATTAGGTGTCGCGGAGAGAGAAGTCTGAATAAAGCCCCATTATGAAAATAGCCATTTAAATTCACATCAGATATCATACGGCCACAAGTTCAATAGTATCAAATATCTGCTCAGGCTTAGCTATCATTCTAGATAATGTCCAACTAAACTAGATATGTAGACCTTTGTTTTCCTTAAGACACCAAGATAACACTCTATGTTGGCTGAGAAAACGATTAGATTACAGTTGATGTGTCTGATTGATGTGAAGCCCAGCAGTTTACAGCTTTAGATTTGATATTAGGCAATATGCTGCTTCAACTGTGGCACTGATTTAGTTTATTTATCTTTCTATGTAGTGTAGATCTCATTGATTAATACCAGTGAACAAGCATAACTAAGGTCGAGCATTTTTAAAACTATAGTCCTCACAAAAATATGTCTTACAGTTGTGGCTTTGAAACACCTAAATCTACATGAATGCAATAGAACAACATTTTTTTATGTCTTAAATGGTGTAAACAAACACAAATCTTGTTTACACACTTAGTTGTTAAAAGGACAGTTATCAACGCACCTATCAAAGAGGAAGAAAAACGATTCTTGAAAGAACTGTTTCATTTTTTTCAGCTGCATGTAGCGGCTCTTTTAAGTTATTCCTTGTCTGTAGGGACGTTACACTGCTTCTATTTTCATGCAATTTTATGTAATTTTGAAGACCACCACTGACACTGTCTGACATCAAGCACACTGACAAAGGCTGGCTGCGAGTCTTAGCTGTCTTATTTGTGCGGGAAAACTACATGGATGGTTTACAAAAATCAATGTGTAGGTCATTTGCTAGAGAAAGATAAATAAATCAATAATCACTCTGCTATTTAGATCTTAAAGCTTCTGGACTCCAAATATAAACAGTTTGAGGTAATTGAAGAGGAAATACCACTTCTGACCAGAAGTAATCTGAGTGTGCTCAACAAGTCAAACAACAGCACAAATTCAAAGCCACTGAAATATTAGATGAGAAAAAAATGGTAATCCTCAAAAAAATGGACATCTTAAAAAAATATAGGACTCATTAAATCAAGGATGTCTTCAAGACATCAAATTTTGTCCAGCAAATAAGAGCAGCTGTAGTTGCTATCGGCTCCTCTTTTAATTAGGAGAATCATTTGAGTTATGAAGTTATCATAAATATACACCACCCTTTTCAACTAGTTCTGATAAAAAAAACATTTGAGACAAGCAACATTTAACACATGTATATTTGCTCTTGACTTATCCCAAACTCGAAACTCCAAAGTCTCTTCTGCATTTAAATTAGTGTTCCTATTACCACAACATGAGAACTATTGTGCACTGAGCACAATAAATAAAACAACAGCCTATTAGCGATAGATTCATGGACGATTACCCTCGAGACTGGGGGAAGACGCCTCGCAGTGTGAGCACTGCCCTGAGACAAAACGCAGAGTGCATCTTTGAATTAGCATGTAACTGCTATCATCAGTGCTGATCACTGATGTAATTAATTCTTTTAGTGCTGATCCAGAGGAGTCCAGACGCTGAGGCTAGGGCCGGGGCTGGGGCTGAGGTTGTGGCTGTGTCGTGTGGAGACATGAGGGGCCTCGGGGCGCTGGCTGGCTGGCTCCACAAGCCCATCGCAAGAGGAGCCAGACGCAGACCTCAGCAAGAGGCATGAGTGCGGCCCCTCGACATAAGCACATTTACGTCTGCGTTGCGGCCACTTAAGTGTAATCTACACGGACATGTTGTTTTGGAGACCGCCTGTTTCAGATGGGGTCCACAGATGTTGGCTTTGTATCACACAAAACCATTTTACAGACCATCTTAATGCACAAGGCCATATTTCTCTGGACTCTATCAATTCCACCAAGGACTAAAGATGCAAAAATACGTGCTGTGGCATGCTGCTATTGTTTGTAGTTAGAGGGGTCCATAGCACCAGTGGTGATCGATCAAAGGTGTGTTATTTCTATGCCATAACTAGAAACTAATTAACTTCAGATTGATGATGCATGTCTACATGTTTGTATTCAAAGCTTTATTTTTTCCCTTTCAGGCTTTTACAACCAACAGTGTAAATACACACGTCTCAATTATGGAAGTGATGCAATCGCAGACTGCTGTCCACAAGCTCACTAGCAGTTCAGCTATTTACAATTACCTTGTTATTGTGCATTATGTAAGGACAAAATGAAAAGATGTCAAAATGTCAAGCTAGCAGCTGTGGATTCCGTGTAGAGTACCGTACTTGAAGTAATCTGATGGCTCTGAACTCTCCTCAATCTGTGGGCGTGAACTGCCTGCCTCTGGCACTTCCTGCCTTCTAGAGATAGTGACATTGCATTGAGAGCATGCAGGTTCATCACCAGCGCCAAAACAACGAGATTAAAGAGGGCTTCACAGCATAAAGTTGCATATTAGATGAAGCCGCAGACATCAGGGCCTCCTTTTCTCACACAGCTCTGCCAATTTATCCTGAGTGACTTATAACTCCCCTAAGAAATACTAACAGGTAGGTGAAACTCGTCAAAAAAGTTTTAGTTTATGCTGTTGGTTTGAGCATGATTTAGCCCAGACATATACATTTGTTATTTATTTGCATGTTTGGGTTGTTTCTGGTCAGATTTCAAAGGATAATTTGCGACCTGACTGTATAGTCAATCCAAGGCCTTTCACCAGCACATGGTGTAAGGATACATAGGAGGATTTCAATCCCAGTGCATCCAGCTGGGTTAATGGAGCATCCAACTATGTTGTTTTGTCTTTCCATCTGTCCTTCAACTACATACATCAGCATAAACACATACCACTTAACAATCTAACATGGCATATGCAAAACGTGGCAGAATGTTTTCGTTTTTGTTTTGTTTTTCTGCTCCACTGCAGTATTTCCAAGTTTAAAACATGGACGTCCTGCACTCAAACAAACAAACAAAAAATTGTATTGAACTAGTTTAATTCACTGATCTGGTTCCATCCAAGCTCTATGCGTGTAGTGACATCCCTGCCCAGCATTTACTACACTGAAGAAAAAGAACTGTACTACTGTAAGTCTTTGGCCAGTCTAATCTGCAGAAACTTGCCTGACCTTCACTGCTTTACTGAGGGTATTACATGGTCAGTAGATAAGGCCATGTGGAAGGATTAGGATGGTTAGTCTTTTTTTTCAGCTTTTGGACTATTTGACACACATATTCAGGCCTCCTCCCCTCCACTCCAGTCTGTGACACTCAAAATAAATAAAATAAAAAAACTGTAATTGCTGTGACCTTTCAGATGAATGTGTCTCCAAGCAGCTGTATTTCCCTCCCTCTCCACTTCACACAGCACTCAGCCCATGTGTATGTGTGTGTGCTACTGTGTTTGAGTGTGTGTGTGTGTGTGTGCTACTGTGTTTGAGTGTGTGTGTTGGAAGTGGAAACATGCATATGGGTGAGCATGCATGTGTGTAAATGAGTGTGTGTTTATGTCTGTGTCTACGTCTGTGTGTGTGTCTGTGTGTGAGTGTGTTTCAGTGGGAAAATGGACATGGGTGAATGTGTGTATGTGTATATAAGAGTGCATGTGCATGTGACGGTGTGTGTGTGACTGTTTGTTTAAAGTCTGATAGGGAATTGAGATTATGCTCCATGGAGATCTGATCTGTGGTTGCCCAGAGGCAGCCCGTGTACCTGTCCAGACAGGCTTAATTTCACCGGCAAGTCTCGATGCGCTCGCTCGCTCACTCGCTAGCTGCGAGGACTCGGCCCTAGTACTAGCATACCGCTGCGATCGCCCTGTGGGTCTCGCCACAGGAGATATTGTTGGCCATCAGTGGGAATCCCCCTGACACCAATCCCTTATGATATTGTAACCGAGTCTGTGAGATGATGTTTACTTCTGGGCCACAGTTTTTCACCTCCGTGATGTTTACAGCTCTCCAGAGCTTCTGCACTCCACTCACACATATTAGATTCTAAATTAAAAACCAGTCACTCATGACACTTGACACACACAAGATGGCTGGCTATCTAAGGACTACCAACAAAAGTAATGGCCAGTCACATTGCAGTCCTGGAAATGCAATTTATGGTGATAGTATGCAAAAGAGGAAGATGGGGAACATTGCTTACCGTTTCCAGGATCCGGTGGTCCGAATACGAGATTATATCGCAACACGTAGAAATTATTCCACACATAGAGCTGGTTATCTCTGGGATTGTATTCCACTGCCGCTATGTACTGGTACTGATTAGGAAAGTGAATATCCACAAACTCCCCATGGTTGAGTTTCGTGTTATATATATAGTCGATGACACTCTTGCTCATTTCGCTCTCGTTGTCCTCATATGTGGACCTGACCACGTAGAGCACTCCACATATCATGAATGCATTGGATGCTGAGCGCTTGTCATATGCTGTTTCCCACGTGGCGTCGAATCGCAAAGTATAGGGGTTCAATTGGCTAATAACAATCATGCCATTGTTCTGTTCCGTAGCGTAGATGACCCAAAGCCCATTCTCATCCACGGCCAAGTCTATGTCAGTCTTGCCACCCCACTTGTATGGGGACGTGTCGTGATAGTTTGCATTGTTAATGATGGCCTCCCCACTCTTGATTCTCGTCCGGAGGTCAAATTTTACGATGTTGCGTGTTCTCTCTTTGTTGAAAAACACAGCCCCGTCATACACCACAAATCCAGTACCATCAACTCTGTGAGGGAGCTTGTACGTGACAGTTTGACGTGAGTTTTGAAAGTCGTCGAGAGACGAGTACTCAATGAGTGTGTCTGTGCGATAGGGAGTCCAGGGCATGAAATAGACCTTGTCACCAGCTTGAAGAGGGTCTTTGCACCAGGAACCAGCTTGCTGCTCCGCCTCAAAGAGAAATGAAGGATCTCCGACTGCTTTCAGAGTCCCAGGACAAACAAAAACTAGCAATGGGGAGAGTAGAACAAGAAATAGATTTTAGGGAAGCAAATAAAACAAAACCAAACAGAAAATAAACACAAATCATAGCCCCAGTAGCAGCCGAGACTGGAAAAGATCTGGCCCCGATCTGATCTTGCAGAGATGTGGCCCAGATCTTGTACAAATTGGCCCAGATCTGGCCCAGATCTTACAGCCTAGAAATTGGCCCACATCTGGCTCAGATCTTACAGCCCAGGTAGCAGCCAAGACAAAAAAAAAAGTTCTGGCCCAGATCTGGCACGGGTGTAACAAACAGGTGCTACATCAGGGCTAGGCCAGTCCCAGCCCCGGTGGCTATCGTGAGCCATTAGTTTGAAAGTTAGCTCTAATGTCATCTTGATAAATGAGTTGTCCGAGAGCAGAGGGGACACACAACTCATCAAATGGCCAACACACTACATCTAGCCAACGATCACAAGCAAGAGCAGGAGTTTGGTTTTGTGCGTAGGTAGAAAGAAGGAACAAAACAAAGAGTAGGTAAGTTATTAAACATAATGTATATATGATTAAAAATTTGTGCTTGTCTGAAAGGAAACAAACCCTGCTTCATGGGCATATACAATAATGAACCCAAGAAAAGGGACGGTATATACAAGAGGGAAACATAAAGGAAAATAACGTCCTGTAAATAAAAGAAACAAACTAAAAAAACAACGAGAAAAGACATACAGGGTCTCAAGGGTAGAATTCAGCACATCTGTAAATATGTATCCTGAGACACTTGTCATTTAAAGCACATTATAATGCACTATACATGAGAGGGACATTACTTTTTTACAATGCTCAAGTGATTTATTTAGCACTTGGTGTTTTATTCATATTATTATTGTGTGTGTGTGTGTGTGTGTGTGTGTGTGTGTGTGTGGTGCTAGACTATGTGTTACTAAATTATCTGAGCATGGAGGTAATAAACGTGTATGGCAGAGCAGGTGTGAAGGTGGGGAGAGAGCATACAGAGGACAGCAATGGAAGGGAAGGTCAAAGGTCAGGAAAACCTGTTGTCATGGCTGCATATGCAGGGGGACAGTTAAAATACTTGGCTGAATGCAACACAAACAAGGCACCTAGGGGTGAACAAAAGAAAAAGAAAGGAAAAAGAAAAAGACAAAGAATAAGGATCCAAATGGACCTAAGCCACTACTGCCACTAGCTAAGTAAGAGCATTGTGTGTTTATGTCTGTGCATGCTGCCAGTAGGCTGTGCATAGATTTACTTTAGGGTCGTAGGGTTCTGAGACAAGCTTTTTCCTTCCCTATTTCCTGCTTAGCTTGAAACACCAGAATAGGAGTGGGAGGATTTTTAACCATATGCCACAAAACAAGGAGCTAGATTTGGATTGTGTCAGTGATTTACCTTTTTGCTCCACTTCTATTTTACGCGTTGGTAGAGGGAATGAAAGGGGTGCAAGGAAAAAAAGAGATTAACATGAATTAACTATCATCTCTGTGGTTAAATATGCAGTAGCACAAGTACATGAGACATGGACATAAAGAAGGGGAAGAAGAAGAAGGCAAATGAACATCAGGCAAAGGTGAACACACACACATGAAAAGTGTACGGTAGAGAGAGAGGGGGGGTCGGTGCATCTCCACTCCACCTTCACCCAGGTCTAAAACAAATGGATGTTTAACAGTCAGAAGTCATAAAGTAAAGGCAATGCAAATTGTTAGTGCTGACATTACACACACATTTTAAAAAAAGTACTCTAATTTATCAAGCTCTTTAGAAAGGTTTATCTGAATTGTCGACAAAAAAACAAAAACAAAAAAAACCTGCTGAGTTTACTAATTCTTTTATTAGCCAATCAAAACATAACATATTGTATTTATTGAAAATAAAATAACCTTAATTTGTGGCTAACTCTAAACATAAAAGCAAATTTAAATGTTAACATGAATTAAACTCAATTATTTAAATGACTGCATCATCACTGTGCCCGCTATTATTTCACAGCTTAGTATTAGAGATAAGATAGATCTTGTGTTTTTTTTTTTCTTCGTCAAACAAAGCAATCATGCCTTTAATGCAACCACCGAATCATACTGTGATGAAGTGTTGGAGAAAAAAAACACAACACTGAACTGTGAATAAGAAATAAAGCAAACAAAAGCCAATTGAATCAGGGCATTAATATGCATAAAACAGAATCCTAAGCTTTGACTCCTATGCAAAAAGAACCAAGCACAAGATTACTGAATGTGCAGAATATGATTATTCTCAGTTAACATATACCTACTAGAAGTACAAGATAAAGCCTTTAATATAGATCAAACACAACCCAAGTCAGCCTCCGAAGAAATCATCAAAAGGGCAGTGGAAATAAAGCACTCTTCACAGGTTTCACAGTAAGGTTTAAAACCAATCAAACATATTAGGGCTGAAAACATCAAATATGTATGTCTAGTCACAGTATTTGTACTGGTGGTGGGAGATCTAGCAGCAACAAGTCTTGCTGCATGACATTTCATACAGTCTCTCAGGGCAACCAAGCAATAATGACCTTAAACAGAGGGCTGACATAAGGATGAGTCTTTGTATTGTGACAAACAGCTACAGGGGATATAGAAAAAAACAAACTGTGTGTACAAGTTAGCTGACAACTGAGACAGTGGGCCCTATCGTGTACACAGCGCACTGTCATTACTATCTTGGTTAATTCATTTTACACCCAAAAAACACCCGTGATTAATTAAGCAAGTTACGACCAACCCTATTGAACCGTGCGCCTGGCGAAAAGGCGTTTTCCTGTTGTGAAAATAGCAAGGAACAAACAGACACGTCATTCACTCCACACACTGAGCTATGTGCTTAGACCGTGAAAATAGAGCTCCATTAATGGACCTATACATTACGAAGTTTCATTAACTAACTCAACAACTAATAACAATTTGAGCAATGCTTTGCATTGAGACTCCATTAAGCATTAATCAGCTGCAAAACTGCATTAAAAAAACATAAATGCTGTGGCATACTGGAGATCATGGTCTCTTTATGTTAAGCAATGAATTGTGCTTCTGCTCTATTGCCTTTCTGTGTTAGTCATCATATTACATGGAGAAGTCATGAACCTCAGCATTGCTGAACACTGAGTAATATTAATTACTGCAGTCAATGCTATATTAAGGTTAACCACTGCATTTAATTCGTGTTAATTAAGTGCACCCTGATGTAAATCCTTACCATGATATGCAATAATCTGTTTTGATTCAGGAGCTGACATATGCTTCAAAGAGATATCTTCTGCATGATAGAGCCTTTTTATTTCTTTCTCTCTCTCTCTCTCTCTCTCTCTCTGTGCGTGCGCGTGTGTGTGTGCGTGTTGGTGCTCTGGTTCATGTGTAGAATGTGATGTAGATAGCATTTAGCAGCAATTGTGGCTTCCAACAAGGTCTGACACAGTGAAAACAATTGACAGAGCAAATTATCCTTTGGAGCCAGCAGGGAATAAAATGGTTTAGTGTCTCTGAAAAGGAAAAGGAGGCAAAACAGCGAGGAGAGAAAGCTTGTTATCGGGATAAAAAAGGGAGGAGAAAATTCAGCTGGTCATACATGCAGGAAAATGAGTCTGTCCTCTGAAGCTGCTGCGGGAGAGAAGAGACTTTTGAAAAATTGAACAAAAGTGTAGGCAGGAAATAGCAGAACAGCCCTACACCCCTGGTTTACTCCTACAGTGGGTAACTGACTGCAGACTGTAGAAACAGTAACCTAAGGACCATATTCACAAAGTTGGGCTTGTCTGGAAAAGGTCACTACTGCACATCTTCACTGACACCCACATAAAACAAAGAGAACATTCTGCTTTTACTTGGCTATTGCCTCCCTTTACATGAGTGTGTGTCTGTGTGTGTGTGTCTGTGTGTGTGTGTGTGTGTCTGTGTGTGTGTCTGTCTGTCTGTGTCTGTGTGTCTGTGTGTGTGTGTGTGTGTCCATATAAGGTCTCTGATTTTCAATTTTTATTTATTTGACATACTGCCATTTGCCAGTAAATCTGTAATAAAATATTTACTTCTTTGTACAACACATCTAATCTTGTGTGGGTGTTCATATTTAGTCTACATGGTCATAACCAGCAATGACTGGTAAAAGGCACCTTTGAAAAATTCAACCCAAGAAGCATTTAAGTGTCTCGGGCTAACCTGAAATGAATAGGCCTGTTAAATATGTTTCATGTATATATTTGGGGTAGACTGATGGAGTAGAGAACATCCACCCCAAGCTGCCGCAGCTGTACCGGGGTCTGTGGGTCTGTGGACGGCCTCAGCACAGCGGAATGTTCCTGCTTGGTGACTGATATGTCTCCAGCTCAGCCCAATTATTTCCATTCTGCCTGGCAGTTTGCCAGCGGTCAGGTATGAATGGCTGAACCTGTGTCGATGTGTGATGCTGTTAAATGTATTTCTGGAGGTGTGCTGTGGGCGTACAAACACCTATTCATCTCTCAAAATAACAAACGCAATGTTTGGATAAAGCTTACCATATTCCTGATTATCTTCTTATATGACAGATGGTAGGTGCATCTCTTCCTTAATTCCCCTTCATTTTTTTTTCTTTTTAGCAAGATGAGCAGTCAAATACCAACACCATCTTAGAAATATGCATTGCGATGTTCTGATTAATTCTGAGACTGAATCTTATTATTAAAGTCTTGGACAAAACACAACTGACAATAAAAAAATAATTGTGTGTAAAAATCTTGGCATAATGGAAGACAAACTATAGTGAATATCGACACTTTTCACAGGTTCTTATAGCAGCTTGTCAATTATCTGTAGCACCAATGACATCATTACAGATGAATGATTAGGGGGCTGACCCACTCTCTCCACACAAACTCCTGGATCATTAATTTTGCATTAACAAACACTGCCCATACCACTGGTTTAACAAACAGCTGCTTTGGCGGGCTGGTGCACTGTGAATCTCACCAAGATTTGATTAAATCATCTTTATATAGCACCAAATAACAATGCAATTGGCGTTATGGCGTTTTACAGACATTAAACAAGGAGCATGCATTTAGCATGGCTCTAACAGAAATGCTACTTATTAACTTCTTTAGCTTACACAAAGTTCCAGTTGTCTCCCTCCAAACATTGAAAACAAATGAACACAACCACCCTTTATGAAACTCTTTAGCACTGTTGCCTAACACAATATATTATTAATACTATTTTACATTAGCAGATTAAACAGATGGCGTGCTTACATAGTGCTTGTTCACACTCCAGCTGCTCCTATCGGTCCAGTCACTCTAATGGTTTTCTTACCATTATGCCTTTGGGATTTAAACACTTTTAGTTTTCAGTCTTCTCTACTGCTATCAGAGATTTAGGCAACAGACAGAAAAAGATATAAACCAGAGTTAGTTGCTTACCAGTTTCACTGTATTTTGAGCTGAGGTAGAAATTTCAACCTGTTCAACTTATTTTGAGAATGGACGACTTGTTGCTGCGTCATCCTTATGATTATATGAACTTTTATTTAGAGTGAATATTTAAATTGCAGTTTGATAGAGATTACTTAGCAATTTTTATTCAAATAATTATTTTTTGGATATTTTGAAAAATGGCATCTGCATCTGAATTCTTCATTTATTTTACTGTCTTTATTCAGCACATTCATAACTGTGACCACAATGTTTTAAAATAAAAAGTTTGGCTGAAGTAGGATTTGTAAGAATGTTTAATCGTAGTGAGAGAAGAGCATCTCAGTAGTAAATAGTAACTGCATTTTTAAAAAGTACATTTGACTTATAATGCACATTCAGACACAGCTTTCACAGTGTGGTGGACTGTTCTGTACAAACTAAATATAACAATTATGACAAAAGTGTGGAGCATGACTTGGAAGCTCTTGGTTTTATGTGGTGCTGTTTCATAAGGCATACATTTACACCTTCTGCACTTGATTCTACATATAATTTGCATGTTTGAATTGAGGTGTTCACTTGCACCAAAATGCTACTGGTCCTTCTGGGTAAAATACTGCTTGTCACACAGCTTCAGATTTTCACAACATTTTAACGAACTCATGGCAGGAGTGTCTGTTCATTGTTAGTGTGCTCATGAGAGTTTAGCAGCACTGAGGATTCACATGCCATTTTATTGCATGTGTTATTCCACGAGTATCATACAGCAATTAATATCACCCACCACCTTTTTAACGGTCTCTCATTCCTCTCTCCAGTACAGATTAGCAGTTATGTATGTCTTTCTGTCATTCATGAATGTGAGCAAAATGCTTGAACAGAGGTGAGCTGTTTTGTCTCAAGAAATATAATTTCTGATGCTTTGTGAATATGGTCCTTGATCAACTGCCTTTGTTCCTCATGCTTTGCATCTCCACACGCTTATGCACATACATAACCTAATGTGTTACTCCTGTGTGTTCCTCTGCAATGTAGATATGTGCATATATTATGCTAAATCGTTTTACATAAAACATGATACTTTCAGTGTCAAAAGTGGTACATGGTTTAAGAAAAAAAAAAAACTGTCAGAATCGTGGCAGGTCAAGTCACACTGGAATTTCTCACCTCCTCCATGAGGTGATTAATCATACCGGAATAAAGAAGGAGTGAATATGAATGTAAAAAGAGAAAAAAACTAAATAAACAAATAATAAAAAAAGAGACTCAAGCATGTTGTTAATGTTGACATGTCTAACACATTATCGGGCAAAAAAACCCTGGACCTTCATCTCTGTGTTACCATAAACAAGTACCATATGTATCGGACTGTACATAAAAGGTTCAGTCAGCAATGCTAGATGAAATCCTATTATGTTTAAATTTCCAAGCAAATATTTTTGTCCATCACAGCTTACAACTTTCACTAAATTTTAATCAAGGACCAAAGAAAACATAACAGAGAAGTGGCTCACCCCTCTCTTACATTCTTCCCAAGAAACTCCATGCAATCTTTTGAGGACTACAGGCTGCCTTTACTTTCCTTGTTTCCAGTTCTTAGAGCCAGGCCAGCATAAGAAGATTTTTTTTTTTTTTTATTACAATGAAACTGTAAAGTGACACACAGTGATGCATCATAGAGTTCTAGTGCATTATGAACAGATATTAACTGAATGTTACAAACTCTTATGTGTTTACAAACATTACTGCACCTTTAAATTAATTATGTTAATTACTCATAATAATAATAATAATAATAATAATAATAATAATAATAATAATAATAATAATAATATCTATACTCTTATCTATACTCTTTTGATCCACTGAGTCTCTGCATTTAACCCAGTTGTGACATTAGACACATTTCAGGCTATGGACCTTTTTTGGTGAAAGATGCTTTACAAATATCTAAGCACTTCTGACAATCTCATGTAAAAATGGTAAAAAGAAAATATTCTACTGCCTGCTATATTTTTTTCCAAGAATGTTAGGGCTGCAAAACAATTGCCAGGTTTCCCATTTAAGTTGGCTCATGCTTTTACACATGTTTTCTACAACTGATCTAACGAATGTCCGTGTTTCCTGAACTTGCTTGAATGCTATGGTTCGCAATAAGTCTGTGAATAAATATAAGAAGTTCATAAAAGGGACTTCACAAACTATTGAGGCTAAAACTGCTTTTGGGAATCCTAGGAAGCATCATATTTTTGAATGATATATTTCTTTTTTACTTGTGAGTATATGAGAGGCCTTGAAGAAGACAGCGTTTAAAATTACATCTGAACTTGAATTTTTGATGTACAGATATACAGGAAAATGTGGTACCAAAACCGTGCTGTGAAAATGTATTGTCCTGACTAGAACTATAACTAGATCATTGTGGGATCTGGATATGTCATGAAAAAAAAGAAAATTAATGTGACTTATTATAGTTCATTTATGTGCTGTATTTATTGCAAACCTGTCCACTGGATCGTGAGTGTTTTGCCTTAATGATAGTCACACACTTACATAATAAAACAACATGTGTATCCTTAAGAGATGTGGGAGAATGGTCATACTTACTATAGGGAACGCACTCGTACTGGACCTCAAGGTACTTGTAGGTCCCTGGACAAGGGTCAGGGAAGACATCAACTCCAGTGATGACAATGCACTGGGTCCGATTGTTGCACCTGAAACACAAAGAGACACCAGTTGTTTAGTCTATGTGGAGAGGTGTAATAGGGCTTTCAATCTATTCTTGGTAGATTTCAGTAAGAATCTATGATGTATTTTTAGGCCAGGCTGGCCCAAGAGGAACACATAATCCTCCTGCCGGAGGTGATCTGCTTCCAAATCAAAGCCCGTTTCAGTTTGACGTTAGCACTCTAAAGAGTGAGAAGTGGAGAAGTGCTTTTCCACATATCATGGCTGAGGAGAGACAGTTCTTCATGGAGATAAACACATAAAACTTCATCAAGTGCTTTTTTTTGTCAAAGTTTAAGGACCCCCATCTGCCAACAACCCACCATTTTATGACCAAATTGAAGCCTGTAGATGGTAGAAGTGTGATATCGTTCTAGGCCATTTTACCGGAGTGAAAAGATAATGTCATCAGATGAAAGTATGAGTCTAAATGGCCTTTAAGGAGGTAGTGGCCTCTATCACATGTGATACCATCTCATCTCTCGGCACCCCTGACAACCAGACATTCAGAGATGGCTCAATGACAACACACCTGTCAGAAAAAGCAAATGCCAAAATATACTTCTCATTGTGTAACCACCCACCTCTGATAAAAGAGTATTATTACTGTTTCCCTGTACATCTTGATTAAAATGCTCAATATCAAGATAGAATGCCATGTTGCCATCCGTTTGATGTATATATAGATACAGATGTAGTCATGCCTTTCTATTCTATTTTTTGATTAATATAGCTTACAAAAGCAGTACAGTAGCATTATTAAAATCTTAAAGGACAGGGGAGTCGCGTAGGGAGATGGGGGTCACATGCAGTAGCACACAGACACTGGCGGAAATTCACTTTGAAAGAGTTTCTACTTTGAATTTTAATCCACTTTAGGGCCGATTGGCCTACCAATGACCCCCACTGACTCAATTTTCGTACTGATGGGAATCAAGGCATCATCAAAGCCCAAATCAAATCATCTTGGGTGTCCCGTTGATCAAGGGTGCCACTACAACACCCAATTGGTACAATACACAGCAATCACAATGCATAATTGTTGAATAGCTTCACACCCCGGCATGTGTTTCCCTGCATACACTGTGCTCGGAAGAGAGTTGTTACAAACCATGTTGCTTGGTGCAGACCGTCAAAGACACTGACAACTTGGATTGTGTAGTCACAGTCAACATGGAAACAGACTAATTAACTTTGCCTGGACAGCCCTTGATCACTTATTACTCTCATGTGCTCCTTCCAGAAAATCTGGACGTGCAACAGGCAGACAGACGTCTAGGAACAGAGATCTGCTCTTTTCTCTGCTTTGACATCTCAAGCCTTTCATTTTGAAGAAATACAGCCAAAACCACATCACACGCATTGGAAATCTATGATTGTTGATGTGTGTGTGTGTGTGTGTGTGTGTATGCATGTGTCTGTGTGTGCGCACGTGCGCATGTGCGTATGTGTGTCTGTGTGAAACAGAGAGCGAGAGATTTTTTTTCCCATGCTGTGGCAAATAATGGCAGGTTGTGCTGTTAATCAGTTTGATTCGGTTCCATTACTCTTTAATCTGACATACTGTAAATACCCCAAGCAGCATCATTTGAATAACAGGTCCAGCCCAGTGGCATGAAATGCTGAATCACTTCAGTGAGCCATGCAAGCCTGCCACTGATAATGGTAGGATTGGAGAGGATTACACTAAAATCAGATATTAGGAGCATCCTGGGACAAGGACATGAACGCTATCAGCTCAGACGCATAAATAATAACACCACTAACGATAACGAATTGCACTGCAGACGCAGGGGAAGGACGCCTGAGCCAGGTGAAGTATTTGTTGTTTATTGTTTTGCTTTTGTGGTGGTGAGATAAAAAAGACAAAATTCAGTTTAACATTTATCATTTATGAAGAGCATTGATAGTCTTAAGGCTTAATTAGGAGCATCACACATCTACGAAATCTGGTTGTGTAGCTGAAGCTATATGCCGGCCATGGTGAGTAAGTAAGTAAGTACGTACAGAAAGTAAGTAAGTAAGTGTGTAAGTACATGCAGTACTAATTCACCAAATCACCAACATTTTGCATCCAAACTCACATCTCTGTAGCAAACACTTTCAGTCAAAACAAATTAGAGGTGAAGGAAGGCTTAGATTTCCTTGAGATGTGTGCCTATGGGAATTGAGTCAGTGACCTCAGTGAGTCTGAATGTTTAAAAGACAGAAACACAAGATCAAGTTACCTCTGTGACATGATTTTAAAGGCATCTGGGAGGTAGCAGTTGATGTTTTCCATCTGAAAAGGGTCAGCATCACAGATCTTGTCATCTGTTCGGCCATAGTTCGCCGTTTCAATCATGATGACATCACTTCCTGGGCAGCGGAGATCGATTGGGTAACCCTCACAGGACAACTCTCTTCTTACCAATCCGAACGGCAGAGCAGCTCGACTAAAACCTGGAAAAGAGAAGGAAAAGAAATCTTTACTTCGGCACTGACAAACAAGACATCAAGAACAAAACAGCAGCTCTCTCTGACCAGGAAGTAAACATCAAGATTTGTGTGTGTGTGTTTGTGTGTGTGTGTGTTTGTTTGTTCATGCATGTCTGGTCGTAGGGAGGGTTTGGGTTGAGGGATTTTACATTGTTTTATTTAGAACAGAAATGGAAGGTTGTTTCATTTGAGCATATTCAATTTCCTCTGAACTTGAACTATTGTCTTTCTCTCTTTGTCATTACAAGTGCCCCCTCAAGTGAATTAAAAATCAGCTTACAACAACACAATAAATCAAGTCAGCTTCAGTACAACACCAATGCTACGAGTCCTGTCTTATTTCAGTCCATTTCAGCCTGAAAATAATAAGCCTAATGATCACAGAATCCACTTCAATCAAAGGATGACCTTGCGTTTTTTTGAGTATGATTCCAATACCAAATAATTTTTGGCAGTAAACATTTTACAGGATGTGTTTGTTTTCCATCTGTAAACAAACAAGACAAATAATCATCTGAAAGTCTGCAATTTAATCCACTTCAATCTTGACTGCTGAAGAAGAGACAAAAGAGGCACAGAAGGGAGGGTGGGGTAGAAAAAAATCAATAATGTGTCTTTGTGCCTCCTAAACGTGAAGACTGTCAAATAGTGGTGGTTAAAGGCAAAGAGACCAATTTCAGATCATTTTGCTCTCCATCAGCAGACGTTTGTGCACATGCCTCTGCCAAAGCCTGGTGGTCAAAACTATTAAACCCTAAAAGCAAACGAAGTACACAAAGCTTACAGGGCCGCATCATTCAAGGACGCTATTTGCTTGTTTAGTCAAAAAAGAGCAAGTCGTGAAAGTCATTGGTGATAATGTGGGGAACACAATCTTGAAATTGTGTTTATATACCATCGTTTTTACTGTACTCCACCATTTCTACAGGATCAACTATTTCCAAGCCATATTCAGAAAATAACAAAAGGATGACTTTTCAGCCCTAATGACCTGAATTCGTTTGGAGTTTTGTTTGACTTGATAAAAGGTCATATGAGCTCTCTATGGATCAATGAGGCTTTGCAGGCACGTCCAGTTGACTGAGCTGCATTAGTTTCCGCACTGGCCTACATTCCCATCCGAACACGCGTGGCCTTGCCGCTGCACTCACTCCTTTGGCTTCTCTTCCAGCACACGGGCCAAGTCATGCCATGAAATCACTCATTTATGGTTTACAAATTAGTTCCTCCATGCAGTCATTTGCAAGGCATTTTTGGCACTTGGCTACTGCATCAAAACCACATTTAAAAATCATCTACCTCTGCTCCAGAAAAGGAAATCAGAGCATGTTCGTGGGAACAAGAGCACTCTCTCAATTGGAAGTGCTGAGTGAGTACTCATAGTTTGGAACCCCCCCGCTTTTCTTTTCTTAAGGAACAGCCTTTAAATGCACACCCTCTCCCCCAAACATAAACACATCACCACCACCCTAACCTTTTCCCTTAAGCAACAAACTAGTTACGCTTCCAAGCTAATTGTTTGGTAGGCTGGTTCACGTATTATGCGAGATGAGGCCAGTCGGAAAGCAAATTCCAAAAGGCTGTGAATTGATTCAGCCTGTGGCTGAACTACTTTCTCACCCTGATATAGGCTCAGCACGGAGGACGCGAGGGGTGATGGACGAGAAAATCTATGACGGGAGGGGAGCCAACTGAAAGGCCCACAAAGCAAAAACAACTCCCCATGACTCCCCATGAGTCAACATATGAGTCGTAATGATGACAGTGGGCCACCTTGATCTCTTTTTACACTGAAATGCATCTAACCGTTTACACTGCAGATGTATTGGATAACGTCCAAATGTATCCATAGTTTTGTAGTCTTCGGTAAAACTTCCAAGGAACTACTTTACTTCTACAGTATTGTGAGGTGACTTCATAGTTATCATCACCTTACAATAAACATATTTCAGTGCATCCTCAACATGTAAAACAACTCTGTAGTAGTTAGTTATGAGCCACCTTCAGATTTAATAAATATAACCATAATGATGAATAGTACATTCATCTTCAAGAGAGTATTTTCATGAAAATGGATGAATTACAAATAAAAGAAGGCAGATAGATAAAATCAACTTCAATTTTTTTTGTACCAGGTGTGAGTTGAAAGGAAATGAAAGGTTGTGTTTTTATTGCCTGGTTGAGTTTTTGCATGAAGTTGGAGGTGAAAGACGTGCGGATGTCTTCCCATGCGTGGTGTGTTTCAGCAGCTGTGTTTGCGTAGAAGAGACCACAGGCACCCAGGCTATTTCTCTGACATTTCCAACAAGATGATTTCATTAGCAGGCAGAATACGACGCATAAAAAGTCAATCTGAAATGCATTAAGGCCTCAATAACATCCCCCTCAAAAAACGTGTTCCTCACTAAAGGATGCTAAGCTGGCCTGATGAGGTGTCTTCCTCTATTTTAATAAAGCCCCTGCCTGCTTGCATTTTGTGTCCCTAAAACATGTGCATTTGACACTGTGTAGAACTCTACTTAGTTCTCTTATTCAAAAAAGCAAAAAACACTTACAAAATTGAATGTATTAGTGCTAAAATACCCAGCGATTAACATTTTCTTCTTCATGTAGATGCCATGTATGAGTTGCAAAGCAGCTTCAAAAAGACTGTAAAACTCTGTGACTTTAAAACATCTGTTTTCACTGAGATAGCATAACATTATGGTCTGTTAAAAACTCATGTGTTTGTTGAGACAAAAAAAACAGCACCATATTCTGCTGCAACCATAGCCAGAAAAAAAGAAAGAAAATTTAAAACATATTTCAGAACGAGTTTCTCCAAAACAAAGCTGAACGGCCTCCAGAATGTTGCTCACTGTTAGTTTGCAGAGGGCAGCAATCATCATCATAAAAAACTCTAATCTGCTCCATTTAAAGTGACCTAACTCTTAAGTCACATCGTGATTAAATGGAATGCTCTGTCCCATTTCCATGGCAACCTGTCCACTACTGCCAAGATCAATGAGATCCCCTTTCCAGCTTTGTCGGCACCTCTACCCTATCATGCATTCCAGTCACTAACACACACACACACTCAACACACATTCAACACACACTCAGAAGCAGCACACCCATGCACAGACAAACACACACACACAGACAGAGAGAGCTAGAGAGAGAGACAGAGAGAGAGAAATGCTTTTTCCTTTTTTCCCTGTCTGCGCCAAATCAGCTGGTCTGAGCAGTGCCCTGCTGGTCAGCCCTTCATGCCTCTCCTGTCTCCATAACTACAGACGTCTACAGTCTCAGCGCAAAATACAGATGTACTGATTACCATCTGCTCTATAGTATAGCACACACTGCAGGAAGTCACATGTCTTTGGATGCATTAAAGCATTAAAACAAAACATTACAGACAAGATGTGTGTGTCTGTGAGTGTGTGTGTGTGTGTGTGTGTATGTATGTTTGTGTTGGTGTTTTGTTTTGTGTGTGTATTTGTGTTTTTCTTTTGTTTGTTTTATTATATGTGTGTGTGTGTGTGTGTGTGTGTGTGTGCACAGATGTACTGTAAATGCACATTCCCATATATGAACAGATAGACACATAGGCTCCGACATGCCGACTGCCATACTTCACCTCTGGTGTGACATTGCACTCCTGTGAGTGGAGGTGACGAAGAGATGCTAATGTAATGACATATTGCAGTCTCTTTGGTCGTATTATATTTTAATCTTCTCTACAAAGCAAATCAGCTGGAAAGTGACCATCTGCCAGGATATGAACATCACCGAGGAGTGGGTAATTAACAGAGGATCTCCCATTTCACACACACACATGCACACACACACGCAAAGACACACACACACACACACACAAACATACACACACACACACACACATACACACACACATACACACACATCAACACACACTCACACACACAGATACACGTACATGCACCCGGGGTGATAAGGATTGCAATCATCATCCCTGCGTAATCACCCTTAGTCAAAACATATCCCCCAAAGTTTTGTCCTAAATTTATGATTTGGCATAAAATTTAATCTGGTAGATTTGCTGCCAAATGCGCTCAGGAATTGTAGATTGTGGTTCATAATTCACCCCCCGTGAGCCTGGTGGAGTATTTCCACTCCACTCCCAACCCTACGGGGCCTTACGGTGTCCTCGTACTTTTCAACACAAATATGTTCCTGAAGTCCCCCCCTTTTCCTGACACAACACTCTTTCCTACTGGGATCAGTGCAGGGAGAGAGAAAAAGAAGCCTTCTGCAGACAATGATGACGCCTGTCTTCAGCACTTAATGCAACTTTGAGCGCGATCCGCTCTGACACCAGCTCCCATCGCCACAAAAAAGCCTGCAACACTCCGTGGGCCAGTATTATTTCATACTTCTCCATGGACAAGGTTGCTTGCTGAGGGGATTTAAAAAGGGGATGGGGGGGGGGGGGAGTCTGGCATATACAATGAGTGGGGAACCACAGACTGCACAGCTTGAGATGGACAGGTTTTTCCTCCCCAATCCTCATCACAGGGCACAGGGGTCTGCAGAAGTCAGAGGAAATCTCCTGTCAAGACTTCCTGCTTCTGTCACTGTGGAGGCGTCAACGCCATAATCCAGCAATATCCTCCACAGGAGCCCTATGTCTCAAGAAGTCAGGTGTCTCTGACACGGCGCGAGAGGAGGTGTGAGGGAACTCAAACCATGTGCTGAGGTATTCTTGTGACACAGAGAAGCATGAAGCATGTTCTGCTGAAGTTATGTGCCTCACATTTTAATCAAATTATTCAATCTAATTATTTGTTGTTTATCAACTGATATTTTTTTTTTGTGAAACACAGTTCTATCTTTCATTAGCTAGTTAGCTAGTTAGTTAGCTGGTTAGTTATTTTGTTACACTTGATACTCATTCCTTTTAAAAAGCTTGAGGGACATGCCATAAAATGTACTGAACTGAGCTTAGTTTTAGGCATCTCAGATGTCTGTAGGGAAAGGTGTGAGGAAGGAGTACAACTCTAACATCTGAGCCCTTTTTTCATTAATGCACAACCCTGAGAGTCTCTTGGGGTAAGAAAGGGCAAGAACACACACACACACACACACACACACACACACACACAGACACACACACAAAACAAAATAGTGAATCCAAACATGCTTGTGAAAGAGAGGCTTCTGAATGCTTCCCTTCATGGCGTATTACCCACCCCCCCACCCCCCCTAAACACACACACACACACACACACGCATGCACACACACACACACACACACACACACACACACACACACACACACACACACACAACACACACACACACACACTCTGAGACTGCTAGGCACCAGGCGCCCCACCTCATTTGTATTCCCCTCCAGTAGTTTTCCCTGCTTCATTTACATCTTTCTCTTCCATGGCAACAGCAGGTGGGCTATCAGGAGCATCTTTGATATAAGTACGGACCTCTAAAAAAATACCTTGTCATTTAACACAGGGCAGACATCATGAAAAAAACGCCCCCCCCCCTACTGTTTTCCGCTCTCGCACCGAGGTGGGCTGTTTGAAGCAGACATTTTCGACTTGTTTGGTGGCGGTTTAGATTACATCTGCATGCCACACCACCCACTCACTGACTGAGGGAATGCATCAATACGCACAGACAAATAGGTGCTTTCACTGTACCGTCCCGGCCTTCTTTGCCTGCTATATTAAGCACAGCCTCGCTCTGGGAATATATACATAACAATCAAATCAGTCACTTGAAATATTGTGCCAAACGTTTTGAGCCATTTGGGTAAGACTGCACACACACACACACACACACACACACACACACACTGGTTCAAGCTTGCACTATCAGCTTAGAAATGTATGTAAGCTCTGCTTTGAATGTGCACAGCTGTGTGTATGAGCAAATTCACCTTTAAGCTTAATTAAGCACAACGGGCTTCATCAGGTTCAGGCATACCTCTTCTGAAATGCATTATCGACAAAGCATTGTCCACATATGCTAGCAGACCAATTTCACACAATAACCTAGTGAGTCTAACGTCTAAAAGCCCCCAGGGGCCTCTGGGTAGGCTGTAGGATAACAGCACTCGTGTAGTCAAAGTGTCTTACCCAATTAAGGCTTCCTGTGGTTTTTCTGTGTCCTCAACATTGGCAAAGACATGATTTAAACATACAAAGGACACCCCATGAGGCACAATGAAATTACTACGAAACCTGCTTTTCAATGATCTTGTCTTCCAATTCTTCCAATAGCTTTGGAATCTGTGAGCAGAGAAACCTTGTAAAGTCATTACATGGTTTATTGTAACAAAATAAATCCCCTTCACCAATAAATCAGTGCTTGGCATTACATTCATAATTTAGCCGAGAATCATTTACGAGTTTGAATGATGGCAAAACAGCTCTCACTTATTTAAAATTCATACTTCTGTAGTCTGCAGGTTGGCATTCTGGATATTTATCAGGATGCATTAGCTGATGTCAGAGAGATCTTCCTCCTGCTCAGGAGAAAAAGCCATCATCATGGTCACCGAAATTAGTTTAAAAATGGCCTCAACCATGTCACATCACTGCGGGTGGTGCTTGCATAACTTTATTGAATGTATTTCAATATGCCATCATATGCAATGCATATGCATATTTTGGTGGGCTGATGACACTAAGGCACAGAAAACATGGGGTAATTGCTGTTGGCAGTTGTCATAAATGCTACAATGCGGGGGATATTGCTACAGTGAATCACTGATAACTGCATTACGCATTGCCTAGGTTTTGTGCACCAAGAGAAGGATTATGGGTATCTGGCTCAAGCAAAGCCTTTCATTCTATTAACGGGTGATTTGAAGTATTTTGTGGAACGTACATTTTGTGTCTTATTTCATTCTGTCTTTGTTGTCATTTACCTAGAATTAGGCATTGGGTGGGTACAACCCCCACAACCAACACACACACACACACACACACACACACACACATACACAGACACAGACACACACATACAAAGACACACACACACACACCCTTACCCTCTCCTACCATATGCTTTTAAATAAGTGAACAGGCAAGGTCACACATCAAAAGGTCGTGCACTCATGGATTGTGACACTATTGCCATTAATTACACAGTAGAGTAGAATACTCCATTCTGATTGGTCAGCTGATGGTCATTCAACAGTCAGTCTTTGTAAAAGGCAACACTCCACAGATGTCCACAGAGAGGCCAGCCGCAGGCACAGACATAAGTTGTGTTGGTGGCATTGCTATCCAGTGTGTTAAGGACTTAATTTTTAATTGTAAGGGGATTGTAACCACTCTGCTCTAAAATACTGATTTCTACATTCAAAAAGCATGCAAGAGTATTACCTACATAGGCTCAGGTCTTAATTACAGATCACTAGACAATGGCAGATACAGCCTATGGCTTGGTTTATATTAGAATGTAATGCATGATGCTAGGCTAGCTTTATACATGGTGCGGCCTACATTAGGGAAAATACTGTTACGCTAGCTGGCTGTGCATTGATTAGGTGTTTTCCTTTAATAGCACAGAGAAGCAACTTCATACACGGCAACAAACTCCTCAGTCTGAGTTTGAGCAGATCTGAAGGCTGTACATATGGACAAGAAAAAAAAAAGCAGACTTAAAACAAACAGACAAATACACATCAGTGTCAAGAAGGGCTGTGATTACTTTCACCAGAAACCACGCCACTTGTGATTACTCTCGCCCAGAAAGCAATGTCACTCGTCACTCACAAGCTCAGAGCCCTGTGCATTTGTCTCCATAAAAGAAATAAAGTCAAGGCACCACTGGGCTTGGGAGGCCACCACAGGCACCGGTGTTTGGATTTTAATCTGGAACAAAAGCAGTATTGTCTGGACTACAAGGAGAGTCCGCAAAGCTAATACAGGTAAAGTGAAAACTAATCCATCTCCAAACAGTGAAAAACAGTGAACCTGGTGTCTCAGCTCGACTCAGCTCTGTGCAATTTCACATGTGATTGATGAAGGAGACAGCAACCTGAATCAATTTTCAAATCAAAGAGAGAGGTGTCCAGTGAGTGATTGACACTTGTGGGCCAAGCTACTGTACACTGGGACCAGGCTATATCGACTTTCTTGCAAGACATTTCTGCGTGGGGGAAAATAACAACGTGGCCCTGCTCTCATCACTGGGGTCCTGTGGGTCTTGTTTTTCGCCGGCTCAAATGCAACACAAGTGTTTCTGTTTTCGCATTTGTTTTGCTGAAAACCATGCAAATCAGACACCGCAGCTGCAAGCTGACATTATTGCTCAATGATACCGCTCAAAATGCAATCTTTTTTTACTGAACGCAAAAAAATAGATGTTAAAAAAACTGGTGATGTACTTAATTGGACACAGTTCTCCTCTCTCTCTCTCTCTCACACACACAAACACGCATACACAAACACGCAACACATACACACAGGCACATACACACACACACACAAAAACGCACACACATACACGCACGCACACAGACATACATACACACACACAGACACGCACAGAGAATTCCACAGACCATTCATGATGGATTTAACAGAATTTTATCTGAGTCTTCTACAGTTAAATAATGGGAGAATTCATCCATTCTTAAAATAACTGAAGGCATAAGGAATAAGGGATCAGGAAGTGCCTAATTACTAAGTCTTCCTAACTATGTAACCTACATTATATGTAGGCTTTGTTCTAATTCGCCCATGTTTTAGTGGCTATTTCTATAGCTCCATGTCTCATGTTCATGACAGCACCATGGCCATCTAATCTCATCTCCTAATTTAACAAAGCCAAGGCAACAATAGTTTTCAATTCTCCTTTAAGATTTTCACACAGTGTAGGTATGATGAGCAATAAAGCTCTGTAGCTTTATTAATTAAAAAATAATGATTAAACAACGTGTAATGACAATGCTATAACACATACAAGCAAATTAGCTCAGGAGCTATGGTCAAATTAGCTCAGGAGCTATAGTCAAATTAGCTCAGGAGCTATGGTCAAATTAGCTCAGGAGCTATGGTCAAATTAGCTCAGGAGCTATGGTCAAAAAGGCTCATCCCTGAAGAGCATAATGTAATGTTGGCTGACACGGTCGATCAATTAATATTCTTTGGGCATCTTCTGTGCAGATTAGCAGTCTCTCATCCACAGACAACAGGCACCAGGCTATTCTCTGTCTGCAGAGCAATCATGCTCCATTCTCTGAGCTGATAATGTGGCATAATGGACAACACAATATAAACCTGACTGGCAGCTTGGAGAGAGAGAACTTCATCTGTTTACCGCCTCTGTCCTATACACTGGCAGGCAGGTCATGTACACTGAGAAAACATGGCTTTAGATGTTAAGCTTGCCATTAGTGTCAGTGTTATTCTCCTATGAGGTTATTCACATGAGTCATTATGAAATTAAGCTAAGTTATTCCAGACAGTCAGATACTCAGAGTCAAGACTAAGCTGAACACTTTCATGTTCAAGTGTGTTCGCTTGATGAGTAACATGTAATGGAACTTTCCTAATTACTCTGCTTCAGATTCATACTGTAACTGTCTGTGTCAGCTTCTTGGCAGTATAATTAGCATGACTGGTGACTGTTTAAAAGTATTTTTATCCAGATGAAAGGATTAAAGAATCTCTGTATTTCTATTTTGCCCAATTCTGGACATTAGCCAGTACCACGAAGGACAGTATGGCTTCTGAAAAACCACAACAGCCATGTCTGTCTGGGTAGAGGGAGAACTAATAGTCTCATCCAATACCCAGCATGTGCCTGGAGCACTCTTCACACCACTTAGTCTTCAGTGCAGTTAGTAGACCCAGAAAACATGGGGGGGTCACCTTAAATCAGTTTACCCACATGGAGAACTTCACAGTCACCTCACATACAATAAGCTAACTGAGACATTACACTCTCAGGATGGAGCCTCTAGCACAGAAGCGGTGTATCGGCAAATATTTTACCATCTCTTGAGGCTGAATTTCACATGAATTCAGCACCAACATGTAAATCCCTTTGATCATTTACTTGCTTATCCTATGCAGATGTTGGCAAACTGCAGGCACAGTATTGTGATATAAGACACTGTAATAGAATTCAAGTGGCTTAAACAACAAAACTGAGGTCTTGTAACAACATAGATAGATTGACTTGATATCTACAATGATAAAAGATAAATGCTTGAATAAGCCTGCTTGAATATCTGTTGTAGCTGAGTAAAAGTCCTACCGTGCTGAGGCAAAACAATGTCTATACATTTCAGTGGGAAACTATGCTATGCATTTGACATGCTCTTCACAGTTTGGCTTCCTGTGAAACTTCAGGGAGTGGCGGCCGGGTGACAGACAGACGTGTCGAAGGCTGTCATCATACTTGGGTGCACACAGACACGTCTCGGCCTCTTGTTGATTGATTGTAAATGGAGGGTGAGGGCTCAAACAACAGGATGACACACGCGCTGACACACATTTGTTTGGGCTGTTGAGGTTTTTACGGAAACCCTTCACAGCACACAGGCTGTCTACACGTCTCCATATGAAAAGGATGGCTTTACACCGGTGGTTCAAAGCCTCTGTCTCAGGGCTACTTTTTTTTTTAAGTTTGGAAAAAGCATTAATGCATGAGATAGATGGATACATATTGCTGCTAGTTACAACACACACAAAGAACACCTACACATAGATTTTACCTTGTGGCCTCAACAGTGTTTTGTTCATTTATACCAAGACAATATCCTCTGACTGTTAAAATGTTGTACATATTCAGATTTCATGGCATTTTTAAACCATTCAAATTTAATCCATTTTAGAAAATCACCTAATTACATGTACACATGTATAAATTAATGTGCTAAACCATTCATCCTATATTAAATAATATATTATAATATTATAATATATTATTATTATATTATAATATATTATTATAATATTATTCACAAAACTGGTGATATTTTCATGTTTTCCATAGATTAAATTTTACCACATACTGGATCTCCCCCCATTGAGAACATCCCTCCCTGGTTTAATCCATGTGTGCCGTATAAATTTGACACTGTGAATTATCATTACTATTTTGATTTTTATTTCAAAAACTGTGTGATAATTAGGGTGTTTGTTGTTGTAACACAGCAGGGTAACACAGAGATGAATTAATGCCTGACCTACACAAGTAATGTCTTTAAAAAAAAAAAAAAAATCTACAAGACATTTCAGAAGTCGCAGTAGTCATTAATCCTACACAACACACAAACATAAAGGGACAACCAGCTGTGCAGGGGGCTAATCCGTGGAATCCCTTCCCTCTTTAACAGGCAATCCAGCCTGAGATTAGGAGAGCCCCCCAGTAGAGCGACTCAGCGCAGTGCAGCAGTCACACCTTGCACACGTACAGCAGTCTGCCTCCGTGTCCTTATCGTCTTATCTCTTAAAAACAGCCCCTGATGAGAGCTCCGAGTGCATGTGGTCCACCCCCTACACCGCCACCCCTCCCCACCTGATCCCCATCACCGCCATCAATGCTCCAACCCACCAAGGTAGTGAGATTACGAATCCGTAATGGAACACCGCTGCCACAGCGGCGGCGACGGCGGGGGCCACCAGGTGTGGTGAAACCTTACCCAGAGAAAGGCGATTCACGGAGCCGGGGAATACAACAAAGAGATTAACCTAGTTAGATCCATTCCTCTGCCACACTCAATCGTGTGTGCCGCTCAATCTTGTTAAAGTCTGTCCACACCAGTTTGCTGTTGGGACTGATGCAATGTGCAAAGTGTTTTGAGATTAGGGATTCTGTAATGGCTTGTTTTGTAGCTTGTTTGTGAATTGGGGATAACAGATAGATACAATCTGCTGTGGAAATGCCAAGACCAACCAACAGGACACTTCAGCTCTGAGAAACTAGCAGCACAGACACTTCTCTTTCTTTTATTCTTTTCTTCCCTAGGCATGTTTGCCAGGCAATTTAGGAGACAGCAACTTTAACTGCTCAACACACACAATACAACACAGACACACACACACACACACACACACATTGCCTAACAGAGCTCTGCACTTTTTAGGAATTCAAAGTTTTTGGCAGAGGCTGGACTGGGTGGTGGTGGTGCTGGCTGTCAAAGACTAGATATGACTCCAAGAGAGCCATTGAGGGACAATTCATTTAAAAGTTTCTAAAATTATGTGAATGTCAAGGGCTATCGTCAAGAATGAACTTGGTATTAACTGGAGGGTCATATGCAAGTCAGTGAGATTGGTTGTGATGGCTAGAAACCTAGGATCCTTTTAAAGAGGCTGAGAGACATATCCTTCCTATAAATAAACTTGGGGCTTTTACCCTGAGCTTGAACACAGTAGATTCAAAATTTACTACATGTAACAATAGACATATACATTTTGCTCCACAATTATATTATGACTCAAGAGCTAAAATGCATCTGATTGTTTCTGAATGTGTAGTGAGGGCCTTGGGCTTTACCACTAACACTGCTGTTTTCTAGTTTTCTTTAATCATTAAGTCCAAGCCATTTGCATTCCTTCACAAACATAATATAAGTGACTCATGCATTAGAGAGACACCCCCTCCTCAGGTCTAGGAGGAGGCTTTTTCACAACAGTCTGAGAAGAAAATAAATGACATTACTTTGGAAAGAGGAACACTCAGAATTCATATCAGTGTATCCTCACACAGGCACACAAACAGTCCCTCTGCCATTTCAAATGGAAACGATGAGATCCCAAGATTCTTGGGACGTTAGACAAGGAAACAAGCCCCGGGCTATAAATCTTGCTGAGCTTCTTCAAAAGCACAAACTTCAAGTCATTTGTAGTGCGGCTGTAACCCATTTAATTCAATTATAAAAATGCATTAAAAAGATATTACAGGCAGGATGCTGTTTAATGAACCATGTTTACTTGGGATATTGTTTATAATGAACTAATGCAGGCTCATCCCCATAGTTAAATCAGGGAACGCTGACAGACAGGGGTGACAGGCTTGTTTCATGCCAAGTCAAAGGTGAATCCCAGAAGCTCAACTACAGCTGTTTGCCTTAGATCAGATAAAGTGAAGCTTTATATTAAAGTCCAGCTGAGTAGCAGTAGTGGTCAACATAAATAATAATAAAAAAAAACATTAATTACAGTGATTAGTATTACTTAATGGTTCTTAATGCAAAGGTTAATGATTTGTTCATGTTAACTAATGACTTGATATTTTTTTGTTAAGTGGACCTGGAGGTAAATTGGACCATTAACTTTTGATATAATATCACTTGTGGTTTATTAAAGCTTACAGTAAAATGCATTTACAGATAACACTGCTAATAACAACACCTTATAATATTACCATTAAGATGAATGAGTTTGGATAATCAAGCCTCTCCCATATTTTAAAATATATTATGGACAATATATCACATATGGATGACAGCTTGTGGTTTGCAACTTAATGTCAAAGGGCCATATGCTAACTTCATCATGAGCATTAATGAAAATAAACCAAACCTTTAGAACATTTGTAGCAAATGCTTATGCTAACAGAATTTAATATTTGTGAGTATTTACAGTACAATCAATGCTCATATTGTTGACAATTAACAAACATATCTATATAGGCTATATCAAATACTTGTGGGGGTTGTTATTATTCTTTGAAAGGCTCTGAAATAAAGTCTCACTGGCATAGAGAAACTATAAATTGTAAACCATACATCTGGAGTTAAATTTCACTAATCGATGTCTGACACGACTAGTCATTCACCTGCAACACAATTTTAACAAGCCTAAAAGAACACTGATGTCTCAACATCTCTGTGCATGTTGACCTTGGTTGGAGAACACTAGCTAGTCTTTTTTTTTTTTTTAGAACTCTTCCTTTTACACTTGGCAGACACTGTTTGAATTTCACCCTATTTCACCCCCGACTCAGTCATGACCAAGAAAAAGACTATATTTTCACTCGATTTTTAATGCAGTTTGAGCAGGCCCATGGTGACCCCACAGTGAACTCTAAAATAAGTAGCGTAAGTAAACTAGAAAAAACTGAATAGAAAAAAACTAAGACTGCAAGCTAGCCAGCTAGTTCATTTGGACAGTTTAGATAGCAGTATAAAGTTATCATCATTTGCAAGGTATGTGGGTGGATTGACTAGCATTGCCTGACACAGACTTATACCTAAGAAATGGACATATAGCTACTCAATCAGCCATGTAACTAGTAAATGAGATGCCACTGACCCTGTTGGCTGATTAGGTTGGTGATTGTGACAAAAGACTCTAGAGTGCTATGCTCCACCCTAGAATCTTTGATTAAAACGTACCTTCTGAGCACTGAACATGAGCCAATGCTAAGACAAGGCAGCAGACTGCTGATGTTCGGAGTAAGAAGCATGCCATCGTGCTGAGTCTGGACGCTCTCCACATGTTCGGCAGAATCGATGGCGGTTACAGATGTCGGGGACAACAGCTCTCACAGATGATCATCATTGATCTTTTCACCTGCAGAGCGAGAGGAGAGGGAATTCATGCACAGCTGAAAAGAGACTGGCAGCTTCTTCATTTTATCTCTCTGATCCTAAAATACAAAATGTTTATTCATTAAACAACATTAATGGTTCAGGTTATCTAGAAATGTTTTTTTTTCTTTTCTAATCAGAGTGAAAACACATTTGAAACAGCAAAAAGCCACAAATCCACAGAAGTTAAAGCCAGCAGGCATAATCCAGTCGGCGGAAATCCCTCTAATAGGGCTAAGAGCTCACCATTTTCATGGGGGCGTGTCCTTCATCCCAAAGATTTAACCAGCAGGGTACCTCAGAGACGGCCAAATAAAACTAACAAGCAAATTAATACGTAGCAATCTGCCCTCACTACCCCACACACAGAATCCCCACCACTGCCTGTTTCTCCCCTCTGCTTCAGCCGTCTGACCTGCCCCGCCATCCACAGTGTCGCTTATTTACCTTCCTTACTGCACCAGAAGAAACAACAACAACAACAACAACAACAAAAACTGAGTGAGACAGCGCGCCGTGCATTTTTGTGAGAGATGCACACTGCGTACTTCTGCCTGCAGGAACAGCTTTGCTTTGGCGCGCATGTTTACTCCACACTGAATACTGCTCATCCACTCCCCCATAGGGGCCCAAGAAGTAGTCCCACCAGGGAAAATATGGTCACTGTAGTAACCGGTCTCACAGGGCCCCATTAAAAAACAGTTTCACTTTTTTCTTCTTTTTTGGCGGGGTGGATGGGTGGGGGAGGGGTGTGTGCGTGTCTGGGTGTGCAAACGTGTGCGTCTGTGTGTGAGTGTGTGTGTGTGTGTGTGTGTGTGTGTGTTTATGTGAGGAAAACAGACTGTTACACTTTCAAAACTGACAACGTCACTGGTCCTCAAGCCAGCAGAATTAGAACAGATCGATCGAAACTTAACATTTATGTAACTGTCTGTGACACAGATTCCAGAAGTCTACATCACAAATCTTGTGTGGATTAGAAGTCCATTGCCTCTGATGAGAAGGATTTTGAAAGACGTCAGAAACAGTCTTCTTTTTTTTTCAGCATCCAGCATCCAACTGAGAAACTCACACAGCAGTTTGGAACATTTTGGATAAATCCATCAGCCTCATCAGAAATGGTATTCTTCAGAGTGGACCTCTTCACTAACTTTAAAAAAACAGAGGGAAGGAAGTGCCTTTTTCTATTAAGGCCTTTGGCAAAATATTCAGTGTTCAACTGGAGCTATGCACCACAGAGAAGGAAGTCATTGTCTCTGTGTCAATATTTCACAGCATGGAATGGTGGGAGGTAAAAAAGACGAGAAAAAGAATAGCTGTGAAGAGAATGATATGTGAACTGTGAAATTAACCCATGACTCTGCCAATGACTGCACAGTGTTTTTAGTAAAGGAGCCCTGGGAGGATCCACTGGTTCATCTAAGCTGCTGCAGGAGCCATTTTGTGTTTGCTGTTTTTAATTTACATCAAGTCTGTAGTTGAACATGCCAGGGGATGAGAATATAAAACAGTTGAAAAGCTAGAGCGCTAGCCCCCCCACACAGAAATGAAAGAAATAAATACAGTGGAGGGCAGATGCTCCTGTGTGTCTCTCTCTGTGCGTGCATGTGTGTGTGTGAGTGTGTATGCACTGCGTGTCTATGTGTGTGTGGAGTTAGGTGCTCCGTAAATCGATGATAACAGTTTGGTACTTTAATATCTTTGTGTCATGCTGGGTGAATGTTTAACATACTGATCGCCGGAGACCAAAGGCAAAGACTAAGGCAGAGAGTTTGTCTGCCTCGCCCCTCATTACACACACCGAGGTCTCTGGTCTCCACAGGAGGCCTTTCTACCCATAAGCTGCTGCAAGCATTGCTCATCAGGCCCACTTAGGCCCGGCTCTCATTCACACACTTATTGGGTTGTAAGTGAACACCGATGCCAACACACACACACACACACACTCATAGACTCACACACACCCACACACAGGCACAATATGAGCAGGGATCTCTCTGTTGGAGGGTACAAAAACATCTGAACAACATGGCAATGCAGGCATTTCAAATCCTGGATCTACAGTATGACGCAGTGTAAGAGGCGGGAAGATTTAGCACAAATATCAAAAGCACAGCCAGTTAGCAGTCAGCCCAGGTGTTGAATGGAGATTCACTACAGAAATGTGAACTCACAGGAATACATCCAAATTCAGCATTGCTAGCTCTCCACAACAACACAGCTGCTCCATCTGACCCAAACAGGACACCACAGCCCTTGGTCATTATTAAACTGATAAACATTTACTCTAGCTTATTTTTTAATCTTTTTTTGCCCCATGTCCACAACTTTAGGTCCACTGTACTTACAGCAACACTTTTAATCAATCAGAAGAATGTAACTCTACATGCTTCTGCTATAAGTACATAATTGTCCAAAGGTTAGTTACATGCATTGTATCTAAAAACACTGAATATGTAGTGGTGCCTTATTATCTTTCCCACTAGGGACAAGGCACATTGAACAAACCCAACATGTAGACATTTCATTGTTAAGGTTTTTTTTCCAGCTTGAACCCTGAGGCCAATTCTGCTGTTTACCTAGCGGATTTTGTCAATTATGCACAAATTATCAGGTGTGTGGAGGACTTTATATCTCACCAAAGGAAGAAATATCCTAGTTTTCAACTAATTCAATAAACCTGAAATACGTAACATTTCCTCGGTGCTTGCCTGGTACTTAACTGCAGTCATATGCACATCTTAAAGTAACAATTATTATATATATTTTTTTCTGTGTCCTTTCTTTGAGTAAGTGTTAAAATGCAATATGTATTTAACCTTAGATAACCAGAGTGGTGTGATTCTGAAACATTCTGAGCTACTAGATGTGACAACGTCATCCACAGTAAAGCAGCTACTGTTCATCTGCATACAACAGAAGCTGAACTCAACGCTGCTGCCTGGTCTGTTTCCATTCCTGTCATGTTCCAACTCTGCATAACGACTGTGGCCTGAGGTGCGAGGACAAGTATAAAAAGAGTAGGGAGCACCACCTCAGCATGTTCCCTCGTGAGAGGGGTGGGGGTTTTCACTTGCCACTCATTCCTAATGCCCGAGGCCAATGTAGAGCTTTTGCACCTAGGGACTTCACCTTTACAGGCTTTACATGTAATACGGCCCAACTACAGTAGTTACTAAGTGTGTTCTGAACTAATATATATGCTTTGCAATAATAATAAAGACGTGCTCAGTACTCAGGACACAATGCTCAATGCTTAAAGGCATTAAAAAAATACAGACACTGTCAAAGCTACAAACACTATGCATCAACAAGATGTAGACGTAGCCTTAGATTGAGAATAAAGAGTACAGATTTAAGAGGTGATTGTGAATAAGGGACAGAGAGTACTAGAAGCAAGATATTTTATAACTGGACACTTAAATGAAAGAATATGTTAAAAAGAATGAGTAATCATGAACTAATATAAACTACTAGAAATCTGTTTATTTTTTGAAGTGTTTTAAGAAAAATAGATATAGAAGATAATAGCAGATTACACGTTATGATACAAAAGATCTTCTAAAGTTTAATAATTTAATAAAAAAAAATAACAAGATCTTTGTGATTCAAACACAAAGAATGATTATAATAAAGGAGGATTTGCAGAGTGTATCTCCAACACTTCTCCAAATGACAAGCGCTTCAAAGAGAAGACAACCATTACAGCGGCAGAGGAGACTGGGAGAAGCTGCCAGTTGAACGCGACAAAAGAAACCCAGAGACAAACGTAAAAGAATGTCGGAGTCTCTTAACAAGGCTGAGTCGTGTAGCTGAGGGCTGGTGTGGAGGTCACCGGAGAAGAATGGCATTTGTGGGCCATTCTCTAGCAGAAGGCATGGAAAAACAGTGTTGAGATGAAGAGAAAGGAACCCAGAGAAGGGGAGGAGGGGACCCGAACGAGCACAATGCACAATTGACAGCCTGCAAGTCTTGCTTGACCTGTGAATTAACCCCCAAGCTTTCATGGAAGTGCATGAAGGACCTTGAGTTTGGATGGTTAAGAAAACACAGATACAGTAGTGCTATGTGATCTGCAGCGAAACAAGACAAAATATCATAGCTGAACAATTAATTCTTTAAATGTGTTTAAATGCTCAACATAAAGCGCTTTGTCTAGAACAGAGCACACACCACAGTATTGGCCATGCTATCAACACTACATATCTAGGAGACTGAGACAGCTTTAAAAGGGGGGAAAAGAAAAGAAAAAGAAAGAAAAAAAAGAAGAGTGCATGACTTCAAAGGGCCTGCAGAGAGGCAGTGATTTTGTGAGCAATCGGAAAATCTTTACTCCTGCGATGAGGGTCTGGGTCAGTGATCACATGAATCATGTCCCATTGAGTCAGCCATAAGGGGGGGTGGGGGGTGAGCCATGGAGGGGCGGGAGAGGGGGGTGCTGACCTACTGCTGTCCGGGACAGAGAAATACAGCCAAGCGACCAACACCGACAGTGACCAAGGCAACGGCGTGACTTAGTGCAGCTGCTGCAGCCAGCAAACGTACCCACACACACACACACACACAAACATACACACACACACACGTACACGCACACACACACACGTATATGCACACATGAACATACACACACACACATACACACACACACACACACACAAACACACGCACACACATACACATACACACACACACACACGCACACACACACACACACACACACACACACACACAACACCTTGCCCAGCCCTACTCTGAGAGGCTCAGGCAGATCATGGCTAACGCACCCAGGCTAACACACCCAGGTTTCCAGGTCACTTATCCTGTTCTTCGAACGGAGAGGGACATAGTGTTCACCCCATGCGCCTACAATCAATAAGAAAAGAGCAGGAAAGAGCAAAAGGTGTACGTGTTCACAGCGTGACTCCTTTTTAAGAACGTACAGGTCTTTGAACAGTGAAACAAAGCTTCCCCTGCATTGCTGTGTCTTGCTGTGTGGAGGTGAGGTCCTCCCTCTGCATCAAAATACATAAATGGCAGCTTCACTATACAAGGACAATGAATGAGGCGTGGGCTGTCACGTTGAATAGCAACAGCCTGTCCTGCAGTGAGTGTGTACATCCACGAGAGTGCTCCAGCTTGTGTCATACACACATACACACACACACACACAAACACACACACACACACACACTTATTCATCAATGATATTTATTGGTCACCTGGCTTATTAAAGAGTTGCCCTCTTTGATTTAGGCTTGTTGCTGCCCAATGAGATATGCCTGGATATAGCATTACTGAAATGGTGAAAATTACAGTGGGATTTTCTGATTTGAAATAACGGCATATGTGTCACCACATAACAGCACAGAAAAAAAAAAAAAAAACTTAATCACTTGCCTCATATGTAATCAACTGTTATTCTGGCTGCAATTATTCCATCAGTTTGTACCTAACAGTCAAAATAATTAACATTTAATGTTCCCATTAAATAAAAATTGCTTTTTTATCTGTTCCTACATTCGTTTCAGACAGTATTATTTGAATTCATTATTTTTAACATTCAATTCTCTCAGTAAGGCCAGCACTTTACTGAAAATATCTGTGGTCAGTTCAACATTACAAATTCACAGATATAGTACCGTTTATTCTCTAATTCCTCAAATAGGAAGTGCGCAGAGGCACATTTCACTGTAGACAGGAGTACCGCCAGGATTCTCTTAGCCAAGCCCTGAATGTAGCAATGTTTCATTCTTCTCTCCTAATGGTTCTCATAGTCTTAGGGTTTGAACCAATCAGATGCTCAGGCAAGTTCAGAGAAGTCACAGATTGGGCTTTCAGGATGTCAGTTACACTCTTAGACTCAGAGTGTAGCGGAAACAGGGAGCCAATGGAAAAAGGGGATTGGTTTGATCAGTGCAAGCCTGATTATCAGCCAATCATTCAACATTACTTAAACTTAAGCATTGGATAATACTTCAAACTATTTATTTATTTATTTAGTGGATGTGTCAGTCATAAAGACAAACATGATTCAAGTGGCACAGGTAGACTCGAGGTAACAGCGCATATTTATTTATTTATCTAACCTTCTGAAAACACAAACAGCAAAAGGTGCGCCACAGGATACTGGAACAAGATTGGCATACAACTGAGAACATGAGAGGCAGCTAACAATACAGGCCCAGCAAGCCAGCTGCAGCTCTCCTGAAAAGTGCCTGTGCTGTAGAAGAGTGCTGTAGAGTCTAGACAGGCAATCAGAGCATGCAGACAAGATTCAGGAGGTGATGAGACAGGTAAGGCAGACAGATGATTAGAAGGAGATGTGGACGAGAAGCCACAGGTAACACAGTGGAAGAATTGATAAAAGCCCAAACAACTAGTTTGATGAGGCTTCAGTAGCGTGTTTTTGTTTGAAAAAAAAAATTCTGTCCATACATTTAGAAACCAAGCGGGGTCCACAGAAACTTGGTATGCATACAACACGCTGGAGCTCATCTCACCTCGTGCTGATGACAAGTGGTTTTCTCAGAACGAATTCTGTGCATTCCACAGTCTGCCTTGTTTGTAATGCACTTATGGTGAATGCATTGCTTCAAAGGATGAAACAGGGCTTCCCAGCTTCAATTCCCCCATGCTAACTTGGCACCAGGAGCATGTGGCATGGGCTATACCTTCCAGGCAAATATGACTGATTTTACATCAGTGCATTTCCTCTGGGTTGGAAGACGAGGGAGAGAATTACAAACAACTATATCTCAGCTTCTCATGGCAGTAATGTGATGTCTATTCACGCAGCCAGCATGGCACTCAGATGATGTATCGCCAGCTCGGCCTCAGTCACCGAGGTACCAGTTAGCTCACGCCTGTACATCTGAGAGATACATTTTTATTTATTTAACAGACACTTCACGCTCCATGCAAATTATAACAGATTTACATGCTATGCGTTGGGCTGTGTGTTACTGTGTTACTTACTGTCAGCTTACTTACATACTGACCGAGCTACTGTAAGACTGGCGGTCTTTTGTATCTCAAAAGAGTAGAAAATACATATTGGCAGTGTTAACGCCATGATCAATTTAAGTCAATACTACTGAATGTATATGAAATATTAACTTGAAGCCTTCATTCTTTCCAGGCAGCCTTCACTGTATGGTTAAAAATGCAAGACCTTTCACAACTTAGCACTGGAACATAGCAGATGTACCAATCATTACCTCTGATTTCAGTGAAATGATTGATACGCAAGCCTCAAGCCTCAAGCCACAATGTAGCCTAAGTATTTTTTTTTCCCCAAGCTGATTTGTGTTTGACATTATGTTGCATTGACATCTCACAGTTGTATCTCACAGTTTCAGTCCAATATCCTTACCATTTTTACATAGAAAGGCTTTCTTATACACTCTGAAACTGGAAGCAAGGTCTATGTGGAGCTATTCAGAATTATGCAATTGTCTTATTGCATCTTATTCAGTCTAACACACTGTATGAAGTCACACAAATAGATCAATAATAAAATACACCTAAAGAAGAGACTATCAAAGCATGCTATAGCCACATGCAGATCCTTGTATTCTTTTCTGTCTTTAGGGGGAAAAAAGGCATATTTTTTGTGTTGACAAGGTTGTAAAGCACAGTTCACAAACATGTTTCTATAGTAACATTAGTAGTATGGAAAATGATATAATATAATATAATATATTAGTCACCATTTTTCACCTTTTATTCTTTATTTTTATTCTATTCATTATAATCTGCATTACTAAAACAAACAAACAAACAAACAAACAAACAAGAAAAACCCAGCCCTGCTGTTAAATGAACATTCAGTATCTATGATCTGTGCCTCTAAACAGGGTTCATGGTCTTCATTTGTGGTGATGGTGCCAAAGTTCCAGTGCAAGTTTCATACCTCATTAACTGCTGTATTGATGCTCTATAGAAACTGAAGGAGTGTCTTGACTGAAATTTGAAAATGTCATTTCCATTTACTGATAGTGGAGACGACTCTTTTCAGCTGATGCACGATAAGGGTAATTCCTTTGCCGCCGTTAAATGGTAGTGCCACCAGATTCTCCTAGTCGAAGGCATTAATAAGCTGACATCAATACCACAAGATAAATATGACTGTTGAGAGAGTCTGAGCTCAGCCGCTATTCAGGTACGTCTCATGATAGGGCCTGCCTGTCATCTACAATGTTTTATTTCTCCTTTCGAAAATAAATCAGATAGTACCCGTGTTGTGTTATAACACTACATATTATATTTTTACAAAAATAAATAAAACACCCATTTGGAAGATTATGCTGCAATGATTATGCTTGAAGGAAGCTATGTGGCGCTTCTTAAGGTGTGATGCACAGGCCTTAGAATACCACAATGCCCTTGTATGAAACACTGACAGACACGCTAAGGTGAGGAATCAAAAACTGTGATTTGCAGACAGAAAGACTGACAGACAGTCAGATGCCGAGACAGACAGACAGACAGCGACAGGCAGACAGACGAGAGAATGAATTTGACCCAGCATTTTAGCAGCCACTCTCTCCGAAAACAGCATCTTCTTGGCAGCCTTTGGTGAATAAAAAAGGGGTTCTCCCTCAAAGGTCCCTTAAGCTCATCATCTCAATTTCAACAAAATACATCAATATTTAATTCACTCTGCTGCAATAACGGCAGTGTTCCTGTCAAAACCAGCCAAGCACATGCTCTGAACCCACGTGAGAAAAGGGCGTGGGGGGGTGGGGGGGTGGTAGGACTCATCTGTAAAATTAAGTAAATCACCAGAGAGCAGAAGGGGAGAATCTTTACTGCATAGCGGTCAAAACACCCATTCCCACCCTTGATCTGAACCATCTTTACAGCCTAAGGATCTCACAGACTGCAATATACACATTGACCAGCAGTGATATAAACCTACCCTATTAAAAACAGAGCAAAACAGAGACTATAAATAAGACAACGGCTTGTCTATTTTGTCTGGTTAACATTTACATGGAATTCTATACTTTTGATTGCTCCAGTGGCTGCATAAAATTAGCTTCTGCACCTGTAAAAAGCTTCGTCCATCCCTCCGATTAAGCACCTGATGATAAATAATCCACCATGATCGTGAGGCATTATTCAACAGGATGATTAATATTTAAGATAGAGGAAGGCAACACAAAACATAAATTGTGTGGCACATAAGATGTCCAGAAAATGCAAGCAGTCAAACACTGTCAGGGCCCAAAAAAAAATCTTGCCTGAATAGGAGACAGGAAACATAATCAGCTCGTAAAAAGGATGATATTTGTGACTACAAAAGATGCTATGCAGTCAGAGCCGCATGTTAACCCTTCCCATTTCAGCCACTTTTGTAACAAACTAACTAAGCCTTTGTGTACCAAAAGGACAAGGAACGCTAATGAATGCCAGCCACATAGTCGATTTTCAACCTCAGACAAAAGCTAAAAGCAAACTGCAGTTTTTACATGAACCACTAAAATGAGCTGAAAAAGATCTGAGGGCACCACAACCCAGAAGAATGCAGTTTTGCTTGAAATAAACATCTTATCACACAGTGGTAAAGAAAACTCGAAATTCTATCCATGGTGCAACAAATGCATTTTCTGGCTTAAGATTTTTGCACCAATTTTTGTCCAAATATTGGAGATGGCAGGTCGCAATGTAAACAACTAGTATTGCTATGCCACAAATCAACAAACAGAGAGAAAGGTAGAGTAGACAGTCTCCCTCAACATGTGCTGTCAACAACAAATCCACATGCTGACAAACAACCACGTTTGCTAAATCATATAATTATATCAGACACCTTCAAAATCAATTTTAACGCTATTTCAGTACAAACTGATTGCAACGGTGGTTACAAGCAGTCTGTGCTCTGTTAGCAACATTTTGAATGACTGTGTGTCTGTGTGGTGTGTTGGGTGTGTGTGTGTGTGTTTTGGGGGGGACCGTGTGCAGGAGACACAATGGACACAGAAGGTTCCCTTTCCCTAAAGCTGGGTGCATTCTCCAGCCACACCCTCTGCACCCCCCCCCCACCCACACCCTTTTACACACACACACACACACACACACACACACACACACACACACACACACATATATAAGACCGTGACCAGCAAAACAGACAGACAGTGCTCACAGAGGATCTGAGGATCTGAGGATTTGAAGATCTGAAGATCAGAGACCAAAACACAAGGCAGGGGAGGACATCAACAAGGAGGGCTGGGAAGCACATGCAAATGTTATCACCTCGCATAATTCAGTTCTAGGCCACAGCTAGCTGAACACACTCAAACATGTGGCCTACGGCCATCATTTATAAAGTCTTTCAAAGTGCCACCACACAGCTGTAACAAAAAGGCTTAAGAAGCAAAAAAAGGAAAAAACTTACAAAAAACATTTAAAACATTAAAAAAACATTTAAAACATAATTGCTTGCCTTCAGTGAATGAGGACTCGCAAAAATCAATTCCCTGATTGGTAGCACTTTGCCTAAGTGACACAATAGTTAGGCTCATCACATCATTTCAGTATAATTATTAGCAAACTCAAACACCCATCAAATATATATAACAATGCACACAATGTGCTTCAAGCACTTGTCCAGAGAGATATATTGATAGAGAGAAAAAGAGAGAGAAATGGTGCAGTTCCTTATTAGCTTTTTCAGTCTGATTATTAGCAGATCAAGCTAGCTGGAACAGAACTTTTCAAACGTATATATATTTGTGCTAAGAACAATGAGCATAGAGTGCTTCAAACAGTTGTCCAGAAAAAGAGAAAGAGAGACATCAAGAGAAGGGCCTTATTAGTCTTTCAATTAGATCCAGTTTCAATGTGAGTACTACTGCATATCCCCGAGCGCCACAGTCCTACAGATCCTATGTGCTACTCCTAGACCTTGATTGTGTTTGGATCATTGTGTTTTCATTAACATGTGTTAACCACAAGGCCTAGCAATTGTGATGAAAACACAGAACACTGCACGCAACCCCATACCTAACAGCATGCCCTGCCCGGGCCAACAGCCTGCTCTTTGTTTGTCAGAGGACTACTTTCTCCAGATGTAATGCATGGCAATGCAGACTCACATCACAAGTGTCCACGGTGCCTCTAACAAACATCTAAAATACTTCTCCAAGGTGTGCTGCTGG